>DWDU01003171.1:0-11874 GCA_018245575.1 Jemadia suekentonmiller
GATTTGTGCCCGGTGCATGGCAATAGGTTCACCACCTATTCCATAGTGGGACGTAAACGTAACTGGTGAAACGTGGGAGTGGGAGTAGGTAGGCAGAGGAGTGCCTCTGCCGACCTCTTTGGAGATAATAGGCGTGATGTTATCTTTTTTACGTTTTTTTTATGAAGAAAGCGGTTTGCTTTGCGATAGCTTACTTCTCCGTTATACTGGAAATGACAAGCGGAATTTTAAACTACCTCCTATCACTACTCCTCATACAGTTTTACATACATTATTTATTATACATATTTAATTGCTACCACAGGAAAAAACCATTAACGCAATCAAATATTTATTTAAATATATTAAAAGATTCGCTTTCACCAAATAAACCTCTGAAAGAGGGTTCACATACAATCCCAAGCCGCGCTGAGTGAATACGTGGCAATGAATAAAGATGAAGTGTACAGGTGACTGTCTCATTGTGGGGTCGCTAGTTTTGTGCCCGCACCGCGCCGGTTCCTTTTCACTGACAGCTCCGCTCGCGCATCGCATGGGTTTAACCTCACAATTGTGTGCGAGTGGAGAGGGAATACGCATTGTATGCCATTATGACGTTTACATGGTGTTTCGACGTTTCAAATTACGTTTGCCTACCGTTTGTTTAACGTAATTTTTCAAATATATCAGTTACTAATAGTAGTATGCGCCCGCTTCGCTGAGCGTCATATGAAATAAATTCCTCCTGAAATAAATATTTTTATGCTTTCGTAACGCTCAATCTTATCGTTTCGTTTGAAATTAACATACATAACGTATAAAAAGTGAAGATAGAGTATAGCATAATTCTGAGGTCTGAAATCTAGCTCTGAATTATCTGGGATACATTTTAAAATATACCATTAACGTCGTATCATTCTATACGCTGTTATATTTTTCGCTTTACGTCCATACTGTTGTCGTCTCCGACAAAAATTTATTTGGCGCGAAGTCCCCGGGGTGTGAGTTTCAATGAGCCGGACTCGCTCGTCGCTGAGATTTTAACGGAAATATCTTGCCCTATTTCTACGTGGTTAACGATTTGTTACAAACACAAAGATAGATAAAATATTACGAGTAAAAATCATAACTGTATTAATTTTAACAAGAAGAGCTTGTTTAATAGAGAGGCAAAGTTATTTTTTTGGCAAATCATATAAATAATCTTACTGTTATTGTGGACTATTTTCCTTAGTGCGTTTCAATTTATCATAACCGTCATTATTACGAATTTTAGTATTAGACACGGGTCTCCTCTAAGAATTAAAAGGGTTAAGGCCAAAGGCTTATTTAACGTACAAATATTATTCATTCGTTCGGATAACAGTTCGCTTAACGTTGCCGGTGAATCCAGTCCATTCCGAAATAGGATTTTGTAGCAATAATACCAACCGCACGAAATTACAAAGGGCTTTGTTTGGAGAGGGACCAGTTTGTTTTCGCCTCTTTGAAGAGTCTTATTGATTATGATATTTCGTGTGATCTCTGGTTTGTATTTCTCTTTGCGTCATCCGCTTCCGCCGGAACTTTATTTGTACAGCTTAATATTTGTAATTGGAAACCCGTGTTTACATTGTCGTATCAGTCACTTGCAGTGACAGTCAGGGAAATGTTTGATTTGAATCTAAATTTCCTTCGCATTTGTATTTAAATATAATTGCTTGTTCAAGTTTTCCGTCACATCACCGTACAAATTTCTGGCTGAATAATGATAAATAATGATAATTTAACATAAATATTCAAAGCGAGTATGTTAAAATGTGTATGGTCTGGTCGAAGATAATAGTTAGTATATTTAAGACTTGCAGATAAGAGGTAAGTTCTTTCAGCATTAAATTATTCAAATCATGAATGATACATACATACATACATACATATATAACCTAACGCACGGCATACGTCGTAATGCTCAAGTAACAAGCGGTTGACTTATATTAATGTTAATTTTGAGAATTCTCAAATCTGCCTATCCGAATTAGTTCAAATTAACACGATCTCTAGGGGAAAGAGAATTATACAGAAAGTCGATAATCGCATTCCAATCATTGTCGAAAAGTCGATAATCGCATTCCAACCATCTATCAAACATTATAAAAGTTTAACGTACATACATACACATACATACATGTTTAAGAACGTGTCTAAGAACATACACATATGCATGCATACATACATACATTCAAACATACGGCCATTATTATAAAAATAGAATGGCTTTCTACGACCTTAAACAGGCTTTAAAACAAATTAGGAGTGAAAGCAATAACTTTTTAATTTTGAACAATTTGGATTTTCATTGCAAGAATTTAAAAAGTGTTACTGTGTACAACTGTCAGTGTTTCTCGATTTTCGGCATAATGTCACTAGTAATGATTATGTACGTTTCATTTTAACCGGATATCTACATTTGTAATCTTACTAATGCACTCCGAATAATTTATAATGCGTTTTTTTTCTTATGGGGCGCTTAAAATATAATTCAACTCCCGTAAGCATCAGGTATTCAGAATTTGAGACAAGTAGACGGACAACGCGCCCTGTAATTGGGGCTGCTAAAGAATTTAATTCTCTGCCGGCATTCTTTTCCCGATAACTACAACCTGGGACTCGTTACGGTAAAAATGAATAGACTTTCTTTAGGCTTTACACTTTGTTTATTTAACGAACGGTACCAAAAATCTACCCGAAAATTTTGTTCAATATCTATTGTCTAAAAAAATATTCCCTTCATAAAATCTGTGAAGTGATTACGTTATACACAAGTATTTTTGTATTTAACCCAAAATTAAATAATAACTCGCATATGAATAGCTATAGGTCTCGAGTACCACGACTCCAATCGGTTTTGTTGTTGCAGTAAGAGTCTCCCAAGTTGCTTAACAAAGGGTCACGAAAGATAAGATAAGAATAGGGTTCTAAGTTGGAGCTCCCTTTGACGTGATTACAGCCGTTTGAACATCAAAGTATCGGACCATCTGAAGCTAACGCTGTGCATAAAGCTTAATCAAAATTAAGTTAATCGAAATATTGATGGTATTAGTTATGATACTGAACCAAAAACCATTGTTCAATACTAAATGTGATTATTAAAATTTTAAGATAACAGAAAAAAAATGAAGTAAAAAAGTATAGCGAATTTAACAAAAATGTAAAATATGTAGTTTTTTCCAAGATCAAAATGCCATTAGTACGCAACAAAAGTACTATTGGAGACGATAAGGAGGAGATAGACAATATATATTTCTATTTATGGATAAAAAACAAAGAAATAATGTATTTTTCATAAGGACATTTTCATAAGACATCATACATCGCTTGAGTGAAAACAGAAATATTTTTTTACAGACAACTGAGGTACGGAAGGGAATATAAATTTTATAATATACATATTCGTCATACCATCTATGTACGTACAACATCATACTATGGCTGTTGAGCGAGACGTCTTGGTTTCGATCCTAGGGTTGTGCAACTTTGGGTTCTTTTAACTTGCAATTCCTAATAGTAGCTCTGAGTTTTGATTTGTGTCCAGTGTATGGAAATACGCCTGAAATAGGAGCGTGATGATATCATGTCGCAATTAATGTGCTTTTATTAAAAAAAACCACTGTTATTACGACGATTACGAAATAACTGTTTCATTAATAGTTACATTGCCGACGTGTCTCATTCTATGAACGAGTGAACGTTACAAGTGTAACTACTGTTAAGATGCAAGCCTAGTATACTAGTCTCGTATAAGTACAATTAGGTGAGATTGTGTATAGTCAGTTGACAATGAGCGCGGCGCAACTACACTCGCCGCGGAAGTGTGTCAACAGCTGCCGTTGTTGCACCGTCAGCTCGCGCTACACAAACTTACGTATCACGTCACTCTAACCATTATCGTACTGTTTTAATAATATCTCGGAACGTCACGCGGTCATCTAATCCCAAAGTAAGCTTCTGAGATTGGTTATCTCGCTGCAATTGGAAGGTCATAGTTTTTAAATTTGTTCCATCTGTAATCTTACGGCGTTACGACTATTTTGAAGTTGATATAATCAATAGTTATATTCTATTTTATATAGTATCACATTCATTACTATTTAAATTATAATTATACAAAATTTCGCACACCTGTTTACATTATGTATGATAACATGAACATCAAGATATTGTTACTAAAACTTTTAAAGAGGTATTTCGCTTTTGGTTAATGTTTTTATAATTTTATCTTGATCATTTTTTTTACAATTTTTCGTATTTCAATAACAAGTATCGCTTTATAAGTGTGTAAACATGTACGCGTGTACTTGATGTATCGAAATTCTCGCTTTTATTTTTCTATTCAAATGTAAATCGTTCCAAACTGTTCAGAGTGGATTTACTTAACCGTAACGCTAGTACCTAATAAAGTATTATCTACTGAGGTTCACTCAACTGTTATACATTTTCTATTCACGCAAGTACTGCATACATTTGCCGATATTACTGTAAATTGCCTTCGCTGGTTCAATGTTAGCTATTCAGTTATATACTCGTACACTCAATAAAACCCTTTTCCGTATAACACGGATTACATTTGTTGTGTCTCTTTGATAGTACTTAGCATTTACTTAGTACTTTACAAATTTATTGCTTTAACATTACCGGCTACCTGTTATTTTTCATTCTGAAAGGAGACCTTTGTTATATAGGGAACGATAAAAAAATTGACTACGATGTTACGGACGATAATAATGATGGAAATAATGACAACGGTTATGATGGTGATCGTGATAGTGCTGGTGATGATTATAAGAGTGATGATGATAGCAATGATGTAGATGGAGTCGGGTACTGAAGGTAGTGATGTTAGTGAAAGTGATGACTAAGATGATGATGAGGAGGATGATGGTGATGGTGGTAATGGCGGTGATAATGACGATAACTGTATTAATGAAGATAATGACTGAAGAAGAAGAAGAAGATGATGATGAGTATAGTTGATGTATGTAACAGGCTAATTGTATTCTGTTACTTCGTTTGGTTGAAAATCTAAATTTTTACACTGTATGGCCTATTTATTACTACAATAACGAATTTGCAAATAATACTATTTGTCGATTGTTCCTTACACGTTAGGTACATCGAAATGAACAAAATGACCCGAGGCCCGGCGAATCGCAATCCATGTTTTCCTATCCCTCGGGATCAGTACAAGTTATAGCGAAGTTATTTGATCTGTATCCAGTTTAATATATTCTCGTTAGCTTTGGCAAAACATTTCCTAACTCCATCATTGCGTTCGGTTGTTTCCTGGTTATTTTCAAAATATTTATGAGTAACTCATCGTTGTTTATCTTTTGAGTTGTAGGTGATGTTAGTTCGGTTAGTTCTTTAGTTATCTCTTTAGTTAATAGGATTGCAGTAATATGACTATTACTAACAACAGTCAATTTTGTAATGTTAGCTAGAGAGCATTTAGTAACAATAGAAGGAGACGCAGAATAAATTCTATCTATTACTAAAGTCGTAGCGTCACTTTTCTCTTCGCTGACAAAACAATATTTTGAATTAAAAAAGGATGTATTGGTGTTTGACATGCAAAAGGAGAAAGCGAAGAATATCAACGTTTGTATGAATAATTTTAAAAAGATTGATAAACACATGTACACATACATAGCTGATGGAAATTTCCCATAGCGGCTAACCATCAGAATCCCGATCGCGCCCCCTTGTTTAACTTTACACGTCGTTTGCAATTTGCAACCGCGCCAGAGCTCCAGCGATTTCAAAGCCGGTTATCTATGCATATATATACTTGATTAAATAATGTACCGGCTACACCCACGTGCGTTTGGTGAAATGTTGATGGTGAATTTGGCTATCGTTGCTAAATATACGTATGTGAAATTAGTGCACAATTTAATCAAACACTGATTTACTTTTTTACTTCTAGATGTGATTTATTAAATAATTACTAACAAAAATATGAGTCTTGAACAGTCACTAATGGGAATTAAAATATATGGAAAAAAAACAGGGTGGATTCTCTCGTAAATATAAATGAAAGCGCACGAGTTAGCTCAAAGTAAGTAACCAACACCCAGAGAAGTGAAACAGTAACATTTCGCTCTCTGCCGGAGTCATTCAAAACGCTTTGGGTCCTAAGTAATGTGACGTTTAAATCTCTTTGTTTCTTTATATTAACGCTACATTAAAAAAACGCTGTGTCTATTTTTATATTGTTTGACACACGTTTATAAGGTTGAGGTTTTTTAGATCGGTTATTAAAATGAAAATAATCAACAACGCAGGAGTGTGGTGGAACGCTACGGTGCCAAGGGCGTCGTAGGCAGAGACATATAGACGTGCGAAGTATCCCAATTCGTCCCCAGAGAAAGTAATACATGTGTAATTTATTTCAAACAGATTTTAGTCCTATTAAAGAACACTCTTTAAATATATATAAATGTACCTACACTAAACTGTACATTTACGTATAGAAATTGTCTAAGTTCCTTGCATGTGTTAAACAGCGTAAGCGTATATAAATATGGTAGGTTTTTTTTTTATATGAAATTTAAACATTCACGAACCACCTTGAATAATCAGTTTAATTATATAGAACAGCAAAAGTTTTATGACAAAAGTAATTTTCCTATGAAACGTCCTAGGTAACTACGATCAAGGAAGAAGCGAGTAGAGATAAAAAGAGGTCAGTTTCTTCTGAATTAATGGAGCTTCTTGCGCTCGCCGTAATTAAATTAACGCTTTATGGACACTGGCTGCTGAAAAAAATGACAGAGCTCGTCTACATTCCATGTTGAGTACCTACTTGTTAGGAGTCGAAGAAATAATGTCTAATAGTATTATATTACTTTGTGTTACATGTATATAGTAACATTACGCTTGTACTCTCCGAAGAGGTAGGCAGAGGGGTGTAATACACTCCCACGTTCCATCAGTTTTGGCAATGAATACGTGATAAGTTCAGTATATTTGAATTCTAAATATCTGCTAACAAGTTGTAACCATTAAGATTATTATATTGGAACGTTACTGGAATTTTAAAAAATGTTTAAGTTAAATATGGCACATTTGTTAAATTTTAATACAGTAAGCCAAAAATTTTATCTGTACAGCTATATTATAGCATTTTTGAAAACTTTTGGACGAAACATTCAAAATAATAAATAAACAAGTAACGTAATATATTTTAAATATTACCTACCGCGCGGCTGGTCTGTAAGAATAGAAATATTTGGCACTCGGTGCTCTCTGCCTACCCCGTAAGGGACCTGGCGTGAACATATGTATGTATGTACGTATGTTCACGTCACCTACCTCTTCGTTGTACTTAAATGAAATAACAAATTTTAAGTAGGCAGAGCGTCGTCGCGATGGCGGCCATTAGTGTCTGAGCTGTCAACGTGACGTTTATGAAAAACGTCGTGGTCTCCGTTGAGGCAACAAAACTACTTAGCAACTTCGTTCGACATTCCTGCATTTTAACGACGTACTTGTGTATGTATTGAAATTAATGAACATCATAAGTTTGAACACGTAAATCATGTTAAAAAACATACTGCCAGGTAATACCTTGTCACTTTACGTTTTAAGTAGAATCAAATTACTTCGAACGTGATATGAATATGCGTTTGCAAATCGCAATCTTATCCACAAAACGCGGTTTGAGATTTGCTTCGAGCAATGTTTTCGGGAGACGTAGTAAAGGATTTTTTTTACTTAAGCATCATCCGCATTCATTCTACGCCTCTCGGCCTAGAATTTTTACCGTATGTTACACTCACGACGCAATCTCGTATTTGTTGAAAGTATTACAATTTTTCGTATTGATACTTTATTTACAAAAAAATATCCCTGTCTCGTTAAAGGCGCGGGCAAACAAGCAGGAAATTATTCGCACAAAGTAAATGTTTTATTTGGAGCGACCCAAAAAGCGGTTGGTCTAGTGAAAATTTCGGTTATATTGGCGTTAGTTACGTATTTCACCGTATATAAAGCAGTACGCGGCTTGTAAACGCGCTACGAGCCTCAAATTAATTACAGGCTGTTAAGGCTTGTCCTAACTGGCTCCTCGTCGAACGCCGCCCATAAAGTAATTGTGTTCAAAGTGCACATAGTCTTGCAAAGCAACGTTCATACTTAGAGTTTTATATTGCGCTTTTGTTGATCAAAATTCCTGCCTTCAATCGAAAAATTTGAAGTCCGCTTTTATATTAAAATGTGCATAATTTATTCAAAACAATCGTTATGCAACTTAAACATGTTTGTTCATATTATTATGTCATTTATATACTGCGATTAATTTTTGTTAAACTGTTTAATTTATACCCAATGTTTGTCCAATCACATTATATTTGCAATATTTATCGCTAACCCGACATACCCAAATACTCAAATCAGGTTAATGAGGCTGTCAAAATTATTAAGCGTTTAATTATTAAACCACGAGTGGAATTTGGTAAATATTCTAAATTATGATTATACAATTGTATTTCCCCGAAAGGGTTAGGCAGAGGAGTGTAGTATGTTCAATAATTCACCACTTATGTAATATGTTCCACTGTAAAATTGTGATTAAGCTTATTATCATGTTCAGGGTACTAATCCAGACTCAGAGTAACTACCAGAAATTAAAAACAAGAAATTCTAAGTGAAATAAATCCAATAGTACCCGTCTCAGCATTCGAACCCAGGACCTCTCGACCAACAGTCGCGACCACTCGACCAATGAGGCAGTGATATTTATTACGTTTGTATTCTGTGATTATTATACTTCGGTATCCAGCAGTGCCTCACATACAAGATGTGCCTTCTTACTCATTAGGCGTAGAAACTTCTTAGATATTACCCCCAGGACACCGTTATTATATTCAGAACAGATAAGACTTCCCTGTTGACATAAGACTCCATAAGATTCCAAGCTGTAGTGCCAATGTATCTAAGTATATCTACTTGTCAGACCCTAGCTTTCAATAGTCCACGCAGATACCGGTTCCAAATAATTTAATCAGTGGAACAGCGTAACAGTTTGAATTTTGCCTTAAATCCTTGTGAATACAGCCTAAGAGGGTGGCAAACGGCCATAAATGTAGGCCAGCTACGTTGTGCGGCGAAATGAGATGGTTGTGCAATAAAACCTACAGGTGTATGGGAAATGCTATCTTGTGTTGTCGAGAGTTTTATTTCAGCATCGATTTTGTAATTTGGCGGGATTTCCTGACCTTCACAAATTTAGAAGTCCAATTTAAAACGTCGGGAAAGTTCAAACTACAACGTTGATGTGAACCACGGCAAACACTTGAAATTTATTAGTTGGAAATAAAATAAATTATGACACGTACCTACATTTAAGAAAGTATATTGATTAGATGGACGCAGGTGCCGAGGGAGGCGAAGACTCACCTATCATGATCATTTAGGTCAGATACTGGCTAATAGGGGAGCCAGATGTCTACGAAACCAGCCTGAATGTATGAAAAGAGTGATGAATGTGGAGGAGCCGCGCAGGTCTGTAAGGATAAAGATATTCGGTACTCAGTGATCTCTGCCTACTCCGTAAGGCGCCTGGCGTGAAGATATGTATGTAAATTGCTTAGATTAATAGACTCACCACATATTCTATAGTGGAACGTAAACGTAACTGGTGAAACGTCGGAATGTGCTACATTCCCCTGCCTACCTCTTCGGGAATTACAGGCGTGTTGTTACCTTGCTTAAATTACTTCTTTATGTACAAAAAAAATTAATGCTATTATTTAGTAGCGTCATCAAAAATAAATATTCCTGAGTTCCTCACATGTAACAATGTTTATAAATTTTCTATGTTTATAAATCACTCACGAGGCATTTAATAGCAAAATTCCACTTGATCGAAACGAAAGTTATCTCGTTATTCTATACAGCGTCTATGAGCACGTATCCTTCAAGCCGAACAGCAACAACGCACGCATTTCTGTACCAGGCTATGAGACGCTCAACAACGTTTTGATAACAATACTTCTCAATCATACCTACATTCATCTCGATATGAAAGTAATTATAATAAAGAAACGTAACATCACGCGTGTAAGCCCCAAAGAGTTACGCACAGGTGTGTAGCACAATCGTTTCCAAAGTTGCGTTTATTATTTAAAGATATATGAGTACTGTAAAAGTCAGAAGATTAGCTCTTTCCACTCAGAAATTGTAGGTAGTTTTTGCTTGCCGAAATATCAGGCTGTTTCATATATGTTCACGGATTACGGTTACGTTCAATGTACATATGTATATCCCCACATTGTTCAGTCATTCAACCCTCTGCGTAATTGCTGCCGGAAGCTACACATACTTGTTTGTGAATTGTGAAATTACGCACAACTACCTCTCAGGAACTCGCGCCGATCTGTTGACAAACTTTGGGTTTTCCAACTTCTATTAAACCGTTCGCGACTCATCATATTGCCCGTTAAAGTTTTGCTTGTAGTCTTTCCGCCCTTGTTTCCAAATGAATTTTTCATATTATTATTGTCATTACTTTTTTACATGTAACATAATCTTATAAGTGATAATACACTTTTGACAGTATCTATTGATTTTTTTATAAATATCGTTGTTAGGCTTACAAAATTTTGAAAAAGAGAAATATTAAACCTTTGATATACCTACTCGTACATCTTAAAATATTCTTTTCTGATCCTAATATTATATTTATTTTATATTACTCCATCTGTCTACGCCGTAAGGGGCCCGACGTGATGATGTAATAAGTAAAAATAACTTACCTTAAAAATACCTTAACGACTTTTATCGAAGCTACTGACATTTGATAGAAGAAATAGATGGTCATTTTAATGGAGTGTCTTACGACGAGGGTCGTATATTGCTTAGCAAGTAATGTTCAAACCTCCAAAGACGCAAACGTCCTCACCCTTATCGAGTGTCGTGACGTCGAAAATCTCATTACCAGGTAATCGACGGTTCCGAGTTGAGGTCATTCAACTGCAGTTACCCGCACACGACGCACTGCCTGGCGACCGGGGAAATCATGATTTCCACGATGGGCGACAGGGATGAAAACGGGAAGGGGGATTTCGTGCTCATCGATTCGAAGACTTTGAAAGTGACAGGTGGGTGTGGATGTGTCAATGTGACGTAGGGAAAATTGCTTTGTACGCATCGGATGTAAAGTACCCACGCGTGTATCTCTAGATTTTGGTCGTCCTGATTTATCAAATTTTGTTACAGGGTCTTGGACAAAAGGCAATAAATTTGCCAAGTTTGGATACGACTTTTGGTACCAACCGTATCATGACGTAATGATCGCTTCTGAGTGGGGTACGCCGAAATATTTTAAAAGGTATATTTATCATTCACAAGACTTTTATTTTTATTTTAGTTCATTCGTTCTATATTATGTTCTTTAATCCGAGTAGCAAATTAACAGGATCGACCAGTTAGTTCAATTATAAGTTGTTTATTATGTATTATTGGTGGTTGTTATAAACGATTGTTACGAAAGTTTCTATTGGTCGTATTGGAAAACAGTCCACTGCCGTTGTTAGTTTAAGCTAGTGTGGTCTGTAGGTTTAAGGTCGTTTAAGGGTTTTAAGGGCTTTTAATATAAATTAACGTATATCCGTTTCAAAATTGACCATAGACGTTGTTAGTTTCAAATTTGAACAAGGATTTATTTTTATGTTTTTCTAACAGAATATGTATACATTCTAATATCCTTAATGCGATCATAGCGGCATAATAAAATTGGTAATATGATGTTGAACTCATAATTTCCTTGTAGCGGTTTCCATGCCGACGACATATCAAACTCAGAGCGATACGGAACATCGCTTAATGTTTATAAATGGTCAACGCGAGAGCTAAAAC
>DWDU01003172.1:0-11874 GCA_018245575.1 Jemadia suekentonmiller
CACTGAATGACCCCTAGTGATTAGTGAACCTGATTGCCTAGTCAATGTTCAAAGATTTGAATCCGACACAAATGTTTGTTGTATCTGGGTGTTAAAAAGTACCTGTTTAAGTATATACATATATGCACATACATATCTAGCTACTCAGACGTCTGGTTGTCACAACACAAGCTTCGTTAGACATCGTTGTAGCTCACCGTAGTCCGTGTAGGAGCGGAACAGTTTCGGCTCTATGAGCGCCAGCTGGGTGTAGAGCTCGGCGGGGCGGCTGAGCGCCGGCGTGCCGCTGAGCAGCACGGCCCGCCGCGCCGCGCGCGCCACGCCGCCCAGCGCCGCCGTGCACTGCGCCTTGTGGGACTTCAGGTGGTGCGACTCGTCCTGCGCGACGGTACACCCACGTCACTCACCATCCACTACACACACTAGCGAACATCACACCGGCGTACGCACTCTGAAAACACACCAGAAAACCATAACATATTGTCATCTATCGAAGCAATGCCAGCGGCATTATTATTTCAGCACCATCGGCTTGAGGCCAAGGCCTCCCCTGAACGGTTTTTGCTCATAATCACCACGTTGGGCACGTGGGTTGTGGATGTTTTATCTGATTATTTGCAAATCCGCGCGCTCTGCAATGTCCACACATTTTTACTGAATAATGAGGTGAAATATTAAGGACCTCTCTTTCTTATCTAGAACGAGAATCACATAGCGTCTTCTATTAACATATAATTGTGCCTTTCACTCTATACACATACAGTTGAATACTTACAATGATGACCACACCAAACTTTTTGCTGCTGAGCAGATCTGTGTGCATCTCTGTGTTCTTGTAACTCACAATGACCACTTCACTCTGAAAATATGCCGGACATATTTCAATACATTCGCAAATTATTTCACAAAATACACTAAGTAAATATAAACAATTGTGATGTTACAGTTAAGCATTAAATGACCAATACATTTGTTTAACACGCAACAACAAAAAGTGTTGTTAGTGGTCATGCTATTTCCTTACCAGAAAACTTACTTCATCATGTCCTTAGTATCATTGTGACTAATAATTATTATACAACAGACTTTAATAAAGTATTCCAAGAATATAGCGCATTTCCTCAATCTTCATTGACCATGCTGGATATCTTTAAGTCATGTATTAATTGTTCTGACTTGTTAAAGAATATATCACATACCTAATCCACACGCCCAGGAGGCTTATGTCCAGCAGTGGACTTAGGCTGACAATGTTTATATATTAGATTTTACGACCTTTACATACCTGACGATCTAGCACAAGACTGACATCCTTGGCAGAGGTGAGAGTAATAACATTTGTTCGAGATACAGACGGCAGCAGCTCAAGTAACTTTGATTTCCATGTCTCCCTGGTAATTGGATGGGAATAAAAAGTAAAGGTAACATAACACACACACACACAAACACATTAGACAGTATTTTCATAATACACACATAATACAAGCTGTTATCATACAGTAAATAAGCAAAGAGGTACCAAATACCTATAATAATAGTACAGTTAACTCTTTCCCCACTATTAGAGGAGTATATTAAGCAACCAACCAACTTTCGTATGTTTTGTTAACTGCCATGAGATCCTGTTGGTAATCATTAGAAAGATTTATACATTTTCATAGAGTAGATGAAGCACATCAGATCGGTAACCATATAGATATTTGAAATTAACTACTCTCTGTGTACCCAGTACAGGTCGTGGTGTGATGATATAATAACAGAAAAATCTAGCACACTCCAAATAACCAGGTTGGTTACTAACTTGCAACATTTTCCCATTCAAGGTGGCTGTAAAAAAAAATTCATTGACTACCTCATTGAGGATGTAGTGACGATAAGTACTGGCCAGTCATGTCTGTAATAGCTGGCGATAGCAAGCGCTTGGAACGTCTTCCCGAGGCCCATGTCATCAGCGATCATACAACGTCCCCCATGAGCTATGCCGAACCTGAGCAATAGATATAAACAAAGTTACTGTGAAGCAAATGTTAGTATAACAATTTGTGTTTAGGTGTGAAGGGTATGGTTGCCGGTCCAGGTGCACACCGGACATGCCCATCACAAAAGTCCAAAATACCAGCAATATTGCTATACACCAGCCTAAAACAAAATCGATACTAGCAATTATAAATGCACCCGTACTAATGTATGCTAAATGAGCTAATTATTTAGTCATTCCTATTCTTGATGTCAAATTAATAATTTACCAATAAAATGCTTGGCCCTATTAAAACAAG
Organism: Jemadia suekentonmiller; assembly: GCA_018245575.1. Taxonomy (NCBI): domain Eukaryota; kingdom Metazoa; phylum Arthropoda; class Insecta; order Lepidoptera; family Hesperiidae; genus Jemadia; species Jemadia suekentonmiller. The sequence goes on from DWDU01003172.1 coordinate 2,277, forward strand.
TATGAACTAGACCAACTGATTATCCTATACCCATAGACTTTTTTAAGTTTGATACATATCCATGAGTGGCAGCAATCAATATAACTGCAAGGACAGTTCAGATAAAAATCTACTATAAAACCTGCATGAAAGTTCAACCTCTGAGGGGAAAAATAGTTTAACTGCAAGTAATTGCACCCAGAAAAGGGAATTTACCCAATATAGGAGAACTCAAATGTTTTTCTTTGTTACATGCAAATGATGAAATGCATATAACATAACATATATATATAATTCATACAAAACCACAGTATGAGATCATGTAAATAGACAGTATGTGTAGGTTATGTCCATACATCCTGTACATACATCCTGTTATGTCCATTATCAATATAACAGTAACTCCAATTTACCAACAAATAAAATGAGAAGTGTGTAGTAAATCAATATTAATTATGTTTATTTTATAGCACAAGCAATTTATTTATGTATATGGCCCTTAAATTTATAGAAAAATAGCACAGTATGGATCATTTGAAATCATTCACCTGACACCTTCCTCCTGAAATGACATCAATTTCTCCCTCAGTGTTTGTTCAATTGGTGATAGGTCTAGAAGATTTGGATCTACTGTCTTTTGTTTAAGAACCTGTAAAATACTTTAACTTTAATCTTTTTACAAAAAGTAAAAAAAAAAGTTACATCACGCCTGTAATCCCCGAAGAGGTAGGCAGAGGAATGTAGAACATTCCCATGTTTCACCAGTTACGTTTTATGTCTCACTATGGAATAGGTGTTGAGCCTATTCCATGCATCGGGCACATATCCAGAGTCTATGCCACTACTAGAAAATGTAAATTAGAACATTTTAGTAGTGCCCAACCTGGAAATCGAACCCAGGACCTCCCGATTGGCAGTCACACTTGCAACCAACACAACACAAACCAACATGATCAATATATTTGTAATATGTCTTTCAGTGGGTTCAATAAAGATATAAATTTTCTGATCAGGTTGACAGCAACCCTTTTTTTATTAATATAATATAGCTGAATATATTTATAATCTAACACTTGTGACAAAATCTATAACACTTCTAGACATTTACCTTGAAAACATATGGTGGCAACGGCCCCACCACTACATGAGGTGCAAGCAGAGCCACCTTGGACATGAAATCTTCATAGTGGTCCAGTGTGAAATTCCACAAATTCGATTTGCTATCTACAAGCAAAAATTGCAGCAGAAACATGAACAAGCAGTTACTGACATCAAGTCAACTGCTTTTGCTTCATAAGGGATAACTTCTGCCACATGTAGATACTGTTCACAGAAGTTCAGAATTCAGTACAATTAGACATACTATGTAATATAAACGAGGCAAAATATCCACCCAATGTATAATGAATACTACACCAACTTATTTGATCTGGTCTTTGTCATGTCACCATCATATTAGACAGCAGACCCTCATTAATCGCGCAAACATTAAGCAGGGCAGTGTCAAACTATCAAATTTGTCTGATTATAGAGCACTGCCTAAGTCCCCTAGTCCAGATTTTTTTAGAAAAGAGTACTTTGTAATGTGACAAATTACAGTTCCAATTATTACATTCTATATGTTATACATACTCTGAAGTATAAATGATACCTCATTATATCATAAACAATACCTTTATGTCGAGTGTGTACTGTGTAGAAGTTATAATCTGTTCAACCATGCATTATCTACATTAGTGAAGATTTAAAAAAAAATTACAATAATATTAAATATCTCAGATTACAAGGGGTGGCAGATTAGACTGGAGCCAGATTACCAGGAGTCCACTGTACCTCTTGCTGAAGAGATTATCAATTGCTCAATGCATACTCAAGCAATTGATGATCATGGATTTCTGGACTCAATTTGGCTATTATATAACACAAATCTTTCACAACAGCAGAAAAAGCAATAATAGTCAAGACTCACCAGATTAAGTTATCTCTTACCAATTGTTGGAGCACATGTCATTCCCACAATGTACAAGAAATTATGAGCATTAATTAAATTGTTAATGTTGATACTAACCATAGATTTTGGATGGAATGCTTTTGAATGTCTCGATAAGCGGTGTGCAGAATTCCGATGGATTTACTTCAAATCTATCTTCTGATACCAAATATGTTGTCGCGCTTACAACTTTTGTCACTGGCACAACACTAGCTACCTGTGAATGGATCTGTAAAGATTTTTCGTATGGATGGAAAGTACTTGTTTTGCTAATGTTCACCTTTAAGGGGCCAGTACTCGGAGACAGCTGGAGATAATTCCCTGTCACATGCATTGCTGTAAAGTTCGGAGAAGTGTTTTTATTCGCCGTCCTAGCCTGTTTTCTCTGCAGCGCGGCTATGCGTTTCTTCTCTATTTCTTCTTTCGTGCATGTCATCGTGTAGCAATAGTAGTATTGATAAAAGAAATATTTGTTTTTATATTTCTTTTGTGCCACCTGATGTTCACAACAGTAGACTGTACTTTTAACAATTCAAAACTTTTATAACAACTTTGCACGCAGAGAATTTTAAATAACATGTTCAATTTGTTACTTAATTTTCTGAAAGCACCGTTAACTGACCAGCATTCGACAACGTAACTAAAGAGGAAACGAACATTGTGAACTTTAACGATAAGTTTTACTATTGGTAAAGACAATAAACTAAATATTTACTGAAAAAACTGAAAATGTAATGTAAAATGTTAGCTGGCTTTCGTTCAAAACCTGAAGTTGTATGGACACACTTGTATTATACAAGAGGTACAGTCCATTGATGATGGATTGGATGATGACTGATGGACTCAGTTTAGTACAATTATATACTTGTAAATATTAACTGGCACATAATTTAAGGCTATTGTCAATGTTCATCATTCATTTATAAAACTTGATTTATAATCGAAATAATCGTTGAAAGAGGTCTTTAGAAATTCCTCACTATATTTTTTTACAATGTCTTTATAAATCTTATTGCAAATGTATATACGTATATATTATTGAAAATTTCAATGATTTTAATCCATTAACTATGAAATTAAAACAATATTTTTAGATTTCAGCCAAGAATTCAAAATATATCTAATGTCATACCTCTTATATACATACGTACCATTTTGTTTTTTGACGCTTTGTGTTATGTCAATTGGGTGGTTGGTTGGACTTTGACATTTACTAAGTTTAAAAATTCGAGATTTGTACACCTTGTAGTCCTTCGCTAGACTTTCTCTTTTATATCATTCCTATAAATAAAAAACAATGTCGGAAAAAAGCAGCCCCATCAAATATTTCTTGAGTGGAGGTTTTGGAGGAATTTGCACTGTTTTAGCGGGACATCCAATGGACACGATAAAAGTAAGATTGCAAACTATGCCAGTGCCTCAGGCTGGAGAAACTGCATTATATGCTGGCACCTGGGACTGCTTCAAGAAGACTATTAACCGAGAAGGTTTCCGCGGCCTGTACAAGGGTATGTCAGCACCGTTAACAGGCGTAGCTCCCATTTTTGCAATTAGTTTCTTTGGATTCGGTCTAGGCAAAAAGTTAATAAAGTCGAATGACGATCAAGTGCTCACGAAAACCGAATTATTCGCCGCTGGTGCTTTTTCCGGTATTTTCACAACGTCCATCATGGCGCCAGGCGAAAGAATAAAGTGTTTACTCCAAATTCAGCAAGGTGGTACTGCACCACAGAAATACAGTGGCATGGTCGACTGCGCCAGGCAGTTATATGCAGAGGGTGGCATTAGGAGTATTTACAAAGGTAGTGTAGCCACTATACTCAGAGATGTGCCAGCTAGTGGAATGTACTTCATGACCTATGAGTGGGCAAAGGAAATCCTAGTGCCAGAGGACGCCTCTGCAAAGTTAAAGGTTGCAGCCACTGCTTTTGCAGGCGGCTGTGCTGGAATAGCTAACTGGCTGGTGGGCATGCCTGCTGATGTATTGAAGAGCAGACTCCAGACTGCACCTGAAGGTACATACCCAAATGGTATGAAAGATGTATTCAAACAGTTAATGGAAAGAGAAGGCCCCACAGCATTATATAAAGGTGTGACACCTGTCATGATCAGGGCATTCCCAGCCAATGCTGCTTGCTTCATGGGTTTTGAACTAGCTGTAGCGTTCCTGGACTGGGTGGCACCCAACATCTGATCAACAATTGTGTTCCGTAGATGAAAGTATTGTATCATTCGCTAGTTAGATAAGTTAAAATGAAATATAAATATGTAACATAATAATTAAAATCAAAAAATTAATTTTTACAATTGTATTATACATATATAGCTGTGAATAATTGTTGATTCTTGAAATGGTTGTTGCCGATTTACATGACAATTTGCATATGTGAAGCTTTAAATACACAAATATATTTTATGTTAATAAAGAACTATATTTTATCATTGTTGAATAATTTCGTAACATCACGCCTGTAATCCCCGAAGAGATAGGCAGAGGAATGTAGAACATTACTATGTTTCACCAGTTACGTTTATGTCCCACTATGGAATAGATGGTGATTCGGGGATTACAGGTGTGATGTTACGTTTTCATTTTTTTTATGCTTTCATTCTAAGAGGGGACCTAATCTTATAATCCTTGCACTAGGCATATGGATTCGGAATTGCACTGTCCTTTCTTACACGACCTACGGTAATGCCATATTATATAAAGTTTAATTATCATTGCCAAAAAAATCACGATAACAACTGCAGAGCATATGAGTACAAATCATTTAGGAGTTACCTAATTCTATGTTACTATATTTACAATCAAACTTGTTCACAAAGTGTCTTTTCAACTCACTAAATTCTCATTAGAAAATATTCAATTCTAATCTATATAAACAATATAAAAATTATATTGCATTATCGTCTACTGCAATTTCTATTTACTGACTTGCATATTATGACTTGATTAATTTTAAGCAGGAAATTTCATATACACCTTTTGTACATACTTTAAGTCTCCAATAGGGACATCTAAGAAAGCTTGTCAATAAAAGTATTGGGTCACAAAACATTCAAAATGCAATGATATTCTATACTGTATAATAGATGTTGCATAGCTTATGAAAATGAGGCAAAACCAGCTCTAACTTAGAACATGCTATATACTTTTCTGTGTTATAGTAAAATATAGCAACATGATATCAAATTTACGTATAGTAACATCACAATAAGCTTATTTAATACATCTTTAAATATGACCCTGTCATATAATCATGTTGCAATTTCACTGTCATATTATAAGATACATAGAGATGATCAATATTTTACATTGTTTAATGTCACACTTGTAATCCCCGAAGTGGATGCCAGAAGAGTGTAGTAGTACACTCAATCATTTCACTAGTTACTTTTGTCCCACAATAAAATAGATTGTGAGCCTTTGCCATACACGGGGCACAAATCCGGACTCCAACTTACTACTAAAAATTGAATGTAAACATACTGGAAAAACATGGGTGTATACACATTCCTTTGCCTATCTCTTTGAGGATAGTAGTCGTGATAGCAAGTGAAATATAAATTATGGAATTTCAGAGTAGCTCTGTTACCGAATGGAAAAAAAAAAATTCATTGCTCATGTTATACTGAGAATACTTGTTATTTCTTATGAACCATGAGTTTGATGTTTTCTACAATTTAACTATTAATCTACTTAAGGATAATTTTATGCATGGAATATAAAATCGCTGTATTGAATATGACATTAACAAGGTAAATTTAACATTATTATTAATATGTCACTCTAGGTATATGCAGTGTAAGCAGTAAGCACTTTAAAATTATCATGCGGAATTGTTAGGAATAGAATACATAATGTATAATACATTTGTGAAAGTGGGAACTATTGAAAGCCAATTTCATTTTTAAAATACTAAGGTATGGATATAATCTACAACATCATTTTAATGTACTCAGATAGGATTTCTCATATCTGTATTTTGATAAAAATTATCTATCAATGACACTATACTTTTCAAATGTTAAGATAAAATACTGAACTTTGCCTCCAAGTGAGAGCATTTATCAAAATAAACACCTCAGATACATATACATTAGAGTATCAGTGCATTAACACTATCATGAATAAAATAATAATATCATGTATGTATTTCCCCATAGGGGTAGGCAGAGGACTACAACACAAAATCAGTAGCCATGTCTCAAAGGCAGAGAATAATTGGGCCCTTGATCTAGTGATTGGTGAAACTGACTACTGACCCAAATTTGGTGGGTTTCATACCCATCAATCTCAAATATTTGTGAGATTATGACCAGATGTAAAAATAGTGAGAAATATCAATATGATAAGGATTTTTGACTGTTTATTTCCATTAATGATTACTTCCACAGGTAGTATTGAAATAGAAATCACATATAGGCCACATAGACCCTGGGTCTGGCAAGCCAAGGACAAGGTGTGACAGTGCCCATTGGACAAGCCCTTGTGTCCAGCTGTGGACTGGCATGAGCTGATGATGATATGGACTTGAACACTATATACAACACTTATAATATCTCAGAAAATAAACAAATATAACTATTATTCTTATCTTTATGTCATACATGTTTGCAATCTCAAATTAAACATTTCTCTATTTATTTTATTGGTTCCCTAAACTGGACATTACACTATTGAATAAAAATAATCATAAATATGTCTAAATAAGTACATATATGTAATGTCCTTCTAGAAGTGAACATACGTACATTGCATTTTTTTGCATCATAATAACCTGTCCATATAAATAAAATGATAGAAGTATACTTAATAAAACTAGGTAAAATCGTATAAATCTCATTCAATTCATTTTTTCATTTATTGTTATTAAAAATTTTATAAACTACAACTATTGGAGATTTTAAGAATACTGATATATATTTCTGCCCTCAATTTTTTTTTGTGTTCTTCTCAGCTCATACTATATATTGTTAACATCATAAACAACACAAACATAAGTTCAGGAAGCAGTTAGTCTATTCTAAACATTTCATAAGTAGTAAAATTTGTGCCTTCTGCCTACCTTTTAAGCAACCAGGTATGACACAATGAAAACACTTAATTAGTAGAAAAATTATTATTTGAATAATCAGACATATTAAATCAATACAAACACACACACACACACACACATACATAAATTTATATTACTCATGTACATATTAGGTCAAGAGATGTATTACACTCTTTAGGGCATAAGTCTTACAGTTGAACTGTGTTCATATTCTAGTCTTATATCCACATCACATCCTCGGCTTTAATCCACTGTTGTACATCTGCCCCCTAAATAGTTTTTGCCCGTAATCCCCATACTGGGCATGTGGATTGAACATTACAGAGCACAATGTCTTAGACCACCTACACTACTGCCTTTTCTCAAGCAGAACATTTAACGATGCCTGTGTAGGTTGTGCTATATTGTGAGCAGCTGGTTGCCAGTCATACACATTAGAAAAAAAAAACGTAACATCACGCCTGTAATCCCCGAAGAGATAGGCAGAGGAGTGTAGAACACTCCCACATTTCACCAGTTACGTTTACGTCCCACTATGGAATAGGTGGTGAGCCTTATTCGACGTACTATTAATCAAATTCTTGTATTGTTTGCAAATTCTACCCTTTGACACCGTCTACATTTTAAAGTCACTTTAGTAACATACCAAAATGTAAAAACATCTTTTTCTGTTTAATTCGTTTAAATTTGAATATTGTTACTATGTTTGTTAGTACGATCTTTTCAATTCTCCGACAAGTTGGAAATATCTTTTATTTATATGTCGGTTAAAATAATTTTAATGGCAAAGATATTATACACATTATTGCGTTTGTCTTAATTTCTATTTATAATTTATTTTTCAAGTTTGGTTGCGTTGGATAGATTATTTCTACATTGGCTGTAGCGTGTCATTCTTTGCTTTTCTCTTTAACTGTTGTCTCGTTAGCATTTCCGTGTGCTACAGAAATACTTTTCTATCGCATTTTCGGTTTATTAAAACGTTCAGAATTTCGACTGCCGATCAGGAGGTCCTGGGTTCGATTCTCGGGTCGAGCACTATAGATTTTTTCTAATTTAGATGTTCTAGTAGTGGCTCGGAATGTGGATTTGTGCCCGGTGCATGGCAATAGGCCCAACACCTATTCCATAGTGGGACGTAAATGTAACTGGTGAAACATGGGAATGTACTATACTCCTTTGCCTACCTCTTCGGGGATAACAGGCGTGATATTACGTTTTTAGAATTTCCTTTACTTCTTTTTTTTCAAATCTAAGCACCATCCTCTTCATCGTTTTGGTTAAGTCCATTCTATAATGTTATTGTAGTAAATATCGCTAGCAAAACCTGCATAGAAATATATGTTTATTCTGTTTACACATAGAAACTTGAAGATTGATCTTAGTCAATTACCTATTCAAAAATCTTAACTTACTTTTCATAAGTGTCAAATAGTACCGATATTATTAAAATGGAATCATCAAACAAATTTATGAAAGCAATATTGATGCCTAATTAGTTCCAAAACTGTCGTTTTCGTTGAAATTTGTTTTTATTACACTGTTAATTAAAATAGACGGACAAACAAACAAGCTGTATTGATAAATTACTTTAGTGGAGTCGACGCGTGCGCCGACGTATTGTACTCCTGGCAAAGACGGATCGATACACTTCGGTGCAGACGAGTTTCATATCATTGTTTCTTTGGTATTACAAATTTCTTTGGTATTATCTTTACAAATTTAGTGGTTTCGTTTTATTGTATTATTGTTATTTGTGTCTGTATTTTCTTTAATAATCAGAAAATTAAAGTCACTGTAGACATATTCGCAAGTATCATTTACATCATACGCAATGAGTTTCAGTAACGTAGGTTTTATTCAGTGAAGAATATACATATATTTAAACGAAAAATTGTTTTGCGGCAATTTATTTAAGTTATTTTTGATGCATTAGAACCGTTCTGCGCTGATTGCGTTACATAGGCTTAGTTAAAACAAACTGTCAATTAAAAAAGCCAATTTAAATTTAATGTTGAAAATAGTCGAAATACAATATATGTAGGAAAATTCGATGGACTGAAATTTTATTAACTTGGAAAAGGAAAGTTGTACCCACAAATATATCACACTGTTAACGTTCAAGAGAGTAAGTAGGTGATGAAACTAAGCGAACTGGAAACAATAAGATCGTTAGATAAAGTTGTACCGAAGTTTAAATCGCAGAGCGGACATAACGCTAAGTAAAATGGCCGTACAAGTCTTTCGGTTAATTACTCACTGAGCAGTTGTTTTCTCCTTAAGAGAGCATTGGGAAGTTTGCGCTGTAACTTTAACTTAATAATGATAATAGAATAAAATAATACCTATAAAATAATACCTATAAAATAATACCTAGTAGACTGCCTAGCTGATAGTGTTGTTTGCAAGCGTGACTGCCGAGCAGGAGGTCCTGGGTTCGATTCCCTGGTCGGGCACTATAGAATTTTTGTAATTTAGATATTACAGCCGTGGCTCGGAGTCTGGATTTGTGCCCGGTGCATGGCAATAGGCTCACCACCTATTCCATAGTGGGACGTAAACGTAA
>DWDU01003173.1:0-11871 GCA_018245575.1 Jemadia suekentonmiller
ACGTGGGAGTGTTCTACACTCCTCTGCCTACCTCTTCGGGGATTACAGGCGTGATGTTACGTTTTTTTTTTAAATAATGATTATAGTTGATATACAACCATCATTTAAGCAGATTTACAAGTTTATTTTAAGCTAATAATAGTTTAATCGGCGTAATAAATTCCAAATACTTATAGGTAAGGAATACAAAACTTTATAGGTGAATTGGGCCATATTGGTTTTCAGGAACTGCCCCTTTGGTCCCATATCTATCGACATACGCCAGGCAACTAGGATTCTCTTCAGCAACTGTTGGATTGATTTACACAGTGCTTCCAATATTTGGTCTCATAGCAAAACCTTTGTTTGGCGTTATAGCAGACAGGTAAGTTCTACTTTATTTTTATATTTATATAGACATGTATAGCGAGGTAAGTGTGGAAGAAAACTGCACAGGGGAGGCATTTGCTAGTTTAGAAATGTACAGATACAGTAAGACTTGTATGTTGTGGGTACAATACGGATACAAGCGAACTGTTATTTAATTCGACTAGGTGGTTCTAGTCCCTTTACATTTAAATTTTAAAAAATACTGGATAAAATCATTCAAAGTATTTTGATTGTAAACGAATTAATGTAATTATATATATTCTACTGTAGTCTAAAAGTCTCCAAGGTTTTATCCTTTATTGATGCGGTCGCCGTGACTCGTATTTCGTTATAGGTATAGAGATATACGATACTGACGTTACCATAGGAGGATATTTGCAGAATTCTCGTAACACAATACCTGTCATGTGTTCAATGCATTAGTGTGGCTGTGAGAGTGATATCATCACGATCAACGACCAGAATCGTTATAAATTGTGACATTGTGTCCATCACGAAGCAATTACCTACTTTAAAAGTATTGTATCTCAATTTTATTTGTGCTGAGGATAGTCGCCAATAAAATTATTGATCAATTGATGCATTATTCCGAGCGTCTTCAGGATATTCTTTGTGTTTTATTACTGTTAAATGTAAATTTCTGTATTCGGTAAATTTCTGTATGAACTACGTAAATATAAATAATAATTTGCTATAACGACCTGACAGACGTTACAATCCTCGGTGGATTACGAGTAAATTCTTTATCTACATAATTAAACGCTACCTAATTATTGAAACAAAGGCAATATTTTTTTTGTACTACGCTGACGGTTAAAATTTTGTCGTAAACAGCAAAAGACGTCTGTTAAGCTATATACCTATAATATACAGTGTTGGAGCTTATTTTCGTATTAGATATTTGACTGACGTTATTGCGCTCAATCTTGTTCCAGTCTCATACTAATTTTTGATTTTGTATTTTATAACTACAGTTCTCCATTGTTAAAATAGATACTATAAATTAATATTCCGCCCACTGTGAATGTAATATCATTATTACCCTGTAAAATATAATACTATCGATGTCTGACGTCCTTGAGAGGTGATAAGATTGTTATAAGATCATTGTGCAACGAAACGATACAATTTTATTATGTTGTTAAAAAACAGATAAAAAGGAGAACATCGATCTTGACGGGAACTGGTTACGCGTACCTTAGTCGAAGCGAATAAACTTCAAAACAAAAGTATCTTCGAAAGAGAATTTGCGTTTTGTTTTTAGTTCCTCCAAAAAATGGTCTTGAACGACAGGTATACTTTAACTGGAAAATATATATATATGTAGGTATATACGAGGGTCAAACTGAGAGTTCTTAGAAAATAAAAACAGCAAATTAGCAAATTATAAGTATCATTATATAATTGACCAATGGACCATTGAAAATATATTTTTTCGATATAGTGTCCATTTACATCAATACATCGCAGTATCCGATGGAACCATTGAGAAAAGCAGTTTGCTCCCTCGTCCTTAGGAGTCTTTTCAATGGCGTTTGGAAACTCAGTCACTGCTTACTTGACGTCCATAAAACGTTTTCCTCGAAGTTTATCTTTTATTGTCAAGAATAAATAAAAATAACAAGGTGCGAGGTCAGTGCTATATGGCGGGTGACCCAGTAATTTCACTTTTGTCCTCGCCAAATAGTCTATCCTTCGCTTAGCAGTGTGCGATGAGGCGTTGTCGTGGTGAAAAAGAATTCCACTGCGAGGTCTCCCTATTTTTTAAAAAAAAGTGGTAACAATTGTTAGTATACCACTCTTCAGTAATCAAACAATAGTTGCGTAATGACCTGTCCTTCCGAAGAACGAAGCCACGATCTTTTATCCCACACTTCTACCCCTCTTCACTTTAGATGGCAATCCCTCGGAAGGAAACACCCACTGAGCAGGCTGACTTTTTGTTTCCGGATCATAATAGTAAATCCAGCTTTCGTCAATCGTAAGTATGTCGAACACAGCATTTGAACCATCTCCGTTAAATCTTTGAACCACTGCACGGCACCAATCAACACCACGGAGTTTTTAGGCCTCACTCAAATTATGAGGTATCCACCGGGCATGAAGTTGCCTGACCGCTAAATGTTGTTGGAGCATTTGCACACTTGACTCATGCCGATGCCTAAGCTTGTTCGAATCTGCTGATAGCTTACTCATTTGTCAGCCTATCATACGCCGCACAACACTGACGTTATTATCAGTGGTTGCCATAGAAGGCCGTACCTTTACGCAGATCATCGGTGAGATTAGTGCGACCACGTTTAAACTCGTTAAACTAGTTATAAACAGTGGCACGAGATGGGGCTTCATCATGAAAGGCCAATCGAAGTCTATCTTAATTTTATTGTTGGCTTAAGTGACACCTAGGCTGCAGTCCACTACAGGTTCACAACGCCCAAAACACTCTTGGCCGTTCCAGATGGCGCCCACGATCGTTGTGGTCGCGACGAAAACGTCACTAATGACGTCATCAGCTCACGTGGAGCTGGCAACGACCATTTCAAGACGTGGGTCGTAGTGATCGTTGCGGGAATTGGCGGGATTTTAAAACATCAAAGCAATAAAGATGTCAATAGATCAATGTCAAATCTAAAATTATGATTTATTTAAATGTAATTTATGAGATATTCCACTGATATTAAATATATGAAATTGTATTATACTTTAATTTCAATATAAATCAGTTTACTGTTAAGATTTACACATTGTAACCCAACCTCTCAGGTTTACGATTTCAACGCTCGGGCCTTAGTGAAATGGTAAAATCCGTGGTCGTGAAAGTGATCGTAGTGAATGCCTACTGGAACGGAGCCCGAGAGTCATAAAAATCATTGCATGAAAATTTTCTCGCGTTAAATTCATGCTAACGTGACACAGACTATTTTCAATTGCCGCTAAATCATAAACAAATGTGAAATAAATGAAGTACATACTCAATAATATTGGCAAAGAATTCCTTTTTCAAAATGTGAACTTATTTTTTTAGGCCAGTTCTAAAAACTTTCAACGTCGCCCTCGTATGTTATACATAATACCTACGATTACTGAAACTACTTATGTATATTATAACTTATATTGTAACTGGTGAAACGTGGGAGTGTTCTATACTCCTCTGCCTACCTCTTCGGGGATTAAAGGCGTGATGTTACGTTTTTAATAATAAGACCGGTAGTAAACAATCACTGACACGAATATTTAGATGAATATAGAAAATAAGTTTATGGTGGATCAAGAGTCCTTATCTTATATAGTACAGTTACAACTGCAATTAAAATTTTATTTTCCTTGTTTCAGGAACACTCGATATGTATGTACTGAATCCGTCCAAAGACTCAAAACATGTGCGTGAATTTCTCAAGAAATGGCAGAGTAGCGAACAGAAGCTCTTTGAAGGTGCCGGGGTTTCCGGACAATTCAATTTCCCAATACCCAACCTGGTCTCAATATGTGCGTTATTAGTATGGCGTCCTGCAAATCCTGATGATACAATCACGAGAATAATGTTCCCTGGATCGACACCTCAACACAAAATATTTGAGGGTCTCGAAAAGTTAAAACATTTGGAATTTCTTCAACATCCTACATGTACTGGAAGACAAATGACCCCTACAGTTCCAGCTATAACTGCAACGGCTACGACTGTTACCACCACTAAAACTACAGCTAAAGCTGCCACAAAAGTAAGCAAGGAGAAGAGTATTTTTTCTGAGAAGACAAAAGAAGAAAAAATTACACAGCCTGAAGCCATATCAACTAAAATATCGGCCCTTAAAGATGATACCGATACTAAAAATATTATTGATAATAAATTACTTCATGAGCTAGTTAATGGCGAAGACAAAAAAATTGAATCAGTTCTACAAGAAGCTATCACTGGTAGAGTTGAAAGCAAAATTGACGATAAATTTGCCCATTACGAAAGTACTGTTGTTGATGGATTACCAAAAAAGAAGGAAGCTAAGAAAAAAGAAATATCAATCGATAAGAAGGTCAAGCGCACAGAAAAGGCTGAAGACATAAAAGACTCTATAATAAAAGGCGAAGGAAAGAAAACAGATATTGACATGAAACCGAGAACCGACACTAAAAAGAAGACTGAGAGTAAAACTAAAATCGAAACAATGACAACATCTATTTCTAAAACTAAACTTAGTCATAGAGCAGCGCAAAAATCTATCGAAAAGAAAACCAGTGTTGGTGCTTTAGAAAAGAAAGCTGTATTGGAGGACAAAAAGTCACCTCCTACCACACCTAAAAAGACCCAAGAAGCCAAAACTACTCCGACTGTCCCTGCAGTTAAAGAAAAGCTTAAAGTGAAAGCGAGGAAAGCAAGTCCGGGAAGTACTCCAGCTAAGAGTGCTAAAGAAGCAAGTAATCGCAGAGTTGTTGAATCTAAATATAAACAAGGATCGCCTAAACGTGATTTAACGCAAAAATCTACAGATAAAAAAGAACCCAAAACCAAGCGAGAGCCTATTTCTCGGCGACCCAGGCCACTGGCATCCCCTGTAAAGGGACTTAAAGCTATGAAGAGTCCTACTAAAGCTGCAAAATCACTTAAAGCGGATACTTCGAAGCTGAAAGGCCTACAACGGGTAAACTATGAAGATATTTTGAAAGAAGCTAAAAAATCTGATGAAGATACATCAAAATCACTAGACGAAATAAAGCAACAAGAACTAGATGAAAGAGAGGAGCAGGAAATTGTGAGAGAAATAGAAGCAGTATTTAACAGAGATAGTGAACCCGAAGAGAAGCAGGAGTTTGTAGGACGGTCTGATATCGAAAAAATAACTTGCTTACTAGATGATACGAAAACAGAAACTATTGTCGATGGTGAATTTGAGGAAGAATATCTTATTATAGAAAAAGAAGAAGTTGAACATTACGCTGAAGAGTCAATTCCAGATCGTGAAGTAACTCAAGAAATAGAAGACAAGCTACAAAAACATATTAAAGATATAGAAGAATCAGAAAAGAAACAAGATACAAAAATTACTGAAACAGAAAAGGTTGCAGAAACTAAACCAGATACGGAGCCAGAAGCTAGAGTGATTGAATCAAAAGAACACTCCGTAAGTATTGAGGAGAAACAGGATATGAGCAGTGAAAAGAAAACATCTGACAGCAAAAGTGGTGTTATTAAGCCAAAAGATTCATTTGAAATTAATGTTGTGCAGGAATCCCAGCCTGATGAGAAAGTATCTACAACAATTGAGTCTGGTGCCACCACTGCTCCAACATTACCTGAAGATGAACGGATAACATTGGATGAAATTAAAGAAGATCAGCAAGTAGAAGAAAAACATATAAAAGAAGAAACAAAAGAAATTATTCCGCCACAAACACTTATTGATAAGGCGAAAGTAACGTCTGTAGAAAGGAGCCCAAAAATCGAAAGTCAACCAGCACCAATACGAGAAATAGTTAAGACACCTGATGAAGTTGCAGATCTTCCCTTACACGAAGAAGTGGACTATAGGACATATGAAGAAAAGAAAACCCCAGTCGAAGAAGACATATTCAAACGCAAGCCGGACGTGGGCTTTGTTCATGAAATAAAAGTCCCTAAAGACTTACCTCTTTCAGAAGATTCTATATCACGCAAAAATTTAAAGACAATTCAAGATGATGTTGTATTGAAAACTGTAGAGCGTGCATCGCATGCTGAGTTAGTGACTGTAACTCCTGGTTCTGCACCGGAGTCACCTATGTATCATGATCAGATGAAAACCTCTGTTTTACCTGGTAAAGAATTGGAACCGGTTAAAGAATACGATGACGGTGATTTCAATTACGGTCAATATACAGAAAAGTTGCGAGAAACGCATATTACGACTGTTGATTCACCTGTTAAAGACGATATCATAATTGTAGAAGAAGTACATTCCATGCCTGATAAAATACCATCGATACCAGAAGACGTAGAAAAAGAAATAGAAGAAGCTCAAAAATTAGGATTATTAGAAAAACCAGCACTAAGTCCTAAAGATGTAGAAAAAATCGTGGCTGATGTAGCAGAAGTACTCAAATCGGATAAAAGCCTTGAAGAAATAATGGCTGTGAAATCACCTGTGCATCTCAAATCACCAGACAAAGAATGCAAAAGCACTACTGACTTGATTGAAGCTACAAAAAAAATAATATTATCTGAAAGCCATATTGACCAAGAACCATCAGGAGATACAGAAACAAGCAAAGTTGACGTACAAGAAGTTGAACCTATAAAAAAAGTAACTAAGGACATTAAGCTTGCAGCGAAGCACGAACCAGAGTTAAATGATAAGCCGATAAAAGAATTGTCACCAGTTAGGTCTATTGCATCAGAAGAAATAAGCGATGTATCTGATAAAACTGTATTGAGTGAAGGCAAAAAAGTAAAACGCGAAATAAAAGATGATAAAATTGTTACTGAAAGAGAAATAATACAAGAAGATGGCTTTAGCAAAGAAACTGATGAAACTAACCTAAGTGCCAAACCAGATAGCACTGAAGATATTTCAATCGATAAAGTTGTCAAAGATACTGCTCATATTTGCCAAGATGAACATCCTGAGATGAAACTTAGTGTCACTTTGGAAGCAGCAAAAACATTAGAAAAACTAGAAGAAAAAATTGCAGATCTAAAGAAAAAAGAAGAAATTTTAATAAAAAGATTCGAAGAAGAACCTCAGTCAACTATTACTGACAAACAAGCAACTGAAATTATTGAATGTACCAAGGACGTTGCTAAAGTAATTGCAAAAGATTCTGTTAAAGATTTATCTCCAGAACCAAAAGTCATTACCATCGATAACGAAACGGAGAATGAATCTCGCGCTATTCTCGATGAAGTTCTTGAAAAAGAATTTACAAGAGAGAAAGTGGCACAGATTCATGAAAAAGTCAGTGCCAAAGATGAAATGAAACTTGTTAAAATGGAAGAAGATGTAAAACAAATTTACAACGAAGCTGACGGCGCTCCAAAGGCGGAAATAAAAGAAGTACCCAGTTCTGATTCTGTAATTGATAAAGCCACAGCAGAAACTGTGGTGGAATCTGTAATTCACAAAACACAAACATTGACTGATATCATTTCTGACAAACTTGATGATAAGCAAGTAGTTTTAGAAAAGGGTGTCGAACCTCCTAAAGGGGATGATGTTAAGATGAAGGAAATCGATGGTGAAGACAAGAAAACGCTGATTGAAAAACAAAAAAGCGTAACGGAAATATTAACTGGAGAAATAAATGGAAAATTAGAAGAAAGTAAGTCTGTGTTCAGTTCCTTCTTCGGTAAGGTTGATGAAAAATTAGGAGCAGCCAAAGACTTGTTTTCATTCAAAAAAGACAAACCTGCGGCTGATACAAAAGGAAGCTCAGATCAAAAATCTGTTCCAATGACAAAAGATACAACTGATGATAAACAAGAAACCAAGAATATAGAAAGGGACACTAATGTGGAAAGTAAATCAAGATTAAAAGGTGAAGATGATTTGATTGAAGAACTTACGCCCTCGAAAGAATTTATTAAAAGTGAAACAGTGGAACTACTGAAAGAAATATCTAAGTCAGACCAACCTAAAGATAAAATAATCTCCTTAATAAAAGCAGAAGATAAACTACTACTGAAAGAAAAAGATATTGACGAAAAAAAGGAGCGAAAATATACTATTTCAGAAATTGAAAAAATTCTATCAGGTTTTAAAATATACGGTGAGCCAGTAGAGAGTATTACTAAAGTGACTAAAGAAGTTATAGAATTTAGTATTGTAATAATTCGGACTATTGTAACAAGAACAATTAAAACCAAATATGCTGATGTTCAAGGTATACCCAGAAAATTGAAAACCGTCACAATAATAACTATAACAGATGTGTACCCCGACGGTACATCTCGTGTCAATGACGATGGAAGTACTACGTTGACCGATATCGATGAAAAAGAAGACGATTTATCTGAACTCCATGGTTACAAGATTGAAAAGTCAGCAGTTTGCAAAATAGACAAACACAAGAAAACTGTGATTATTAACGGCAAGAGTGTTCTACAATACATTACAATAAAGACCATTAAGCAAATATTAACTACCACTATTAAATCTAATAAGAAACTAAAAACCATTATCGAAACAGTAACAGAATCTATTCAACCCGACGGGAAATCTGAAGTTACAACTGACACTAAGGTTTTATTGTCAGAAGCTACACCTAAAGATGAACAGGAAGTAACAGAGCACCAAGAGCACGATATTGAAGCAGAAGCATTCGAAAAATCAGACATGCAGGCACTTATTCCTCTTAAAGTAGAAGAAAAACGTTTAACATCATCTCCTAAGAAACCAGAAGAGCAAAAGCAAATACCACTTGATTACTCTATAGAAAGATCTGCTGTATTTAAAATTGATACTCAAAAAAAGAAAGAAATCATAAATGGGAAAAGCATTGTACAATATATTACGATAAGAGTAATCAAAGAAATATTAACAACAACGGATAAATCTAGTAAGAAACTGAGGACTATAACAGAAACAGTTAAAGAATGCGTTCAACCCGATGGATCGTCATTTGTAACTACTGATACAGACGTTTCATTGTCAGACGCTACTCTTGAGGATGAGCAGAATGTAATTAATCACCAGCCACATGATAAAGTGGACGAAGCGGTAGAAATCTTACATAAGCGAATAAAAGAAACTGAAACTGTACCAGAAAATGAAATGGAATCTCCTGCTGTAGTAAAAAAAGAACTTTATCTAGAAAAGCCTAGTGAAAAATCACCTTTACTTATTAAACTATTGGCTTCAAAATCGGATGAGGAACCACTTTTTGTACAAAAGTCTTTAAAGACAGAACGAGTTTATAGGAAAGATTCTGAAACATCTATAGCCGTAAAACCAAGTCCTGAAGAATTAAAAGAGCCTATAAAAGAAGAGCTTATTAAAAAAGAACAAACTCCTGAAAAACATTCAGAAAGGGAACAAATATCTATAGTGATAGAAGATAAAGATTTAAAAGCAACATCACTTGATAAGATCATAGCGAAAGAACAGACACTAGATATAGAAGAATTAAAAATTAATAGAAAGCCAGAAGCGCCCATTACAGATAAATTAATTACAAAAGAGGCAACTCCTGAGGAAGGCCCACTGAAGCCTTCACCTGAAAAGTCAGAACGAATGTTACCCACTTCTGGAAAACCTGTTGAAGATAAAATAACAACTGTACAAAAAGATTTAAGGACATCCATTCCTGAAAAGGTAGTAACAAGACCAAGTGTCGAAAAGATTGAAGAAAAAGAAACAATATTAGAAGAATCAGAAAAAATACAAGTTAGGCCAAAAACAATAGAACTAATTTCGGAAAAACCAATTGACAAAGAATTAATACCCGACAAGGAATTGTCGGCTTCTCAGTTTGAGAAGACAGAAGAAAAAGAAGTAATATTCGAAAAGTCTGTAGATAAAGAAATCATTACGGATGGAGCAAAATTAGAGACATCCGTTGCTGAAAAGTTAGTGGAAAAGAAACCAACTCCTAAAGAAGAAGTACAGTTAGCTCCCTTTCAGACGCGCTTAGAAGAAAAAGAACCTACTTCTGAGCAGCCATTGAAAGAAGAGGTAAGTACCGGAAAAGATTTAAAAATTTCGGCATCTACTTCTGAAAAGTTAATCGAAGAGAAACAAAGACTCGATAAAAAAGAATTAAGGAGCCAAATTAGCAAAGAACCAAAAAAATTACAGACAGACATTGAAGAAAAAGAGTTTGAGACACCTGCTACAGAAAAGCTGGATGAGAAGATCGCAACTACTGTTGAAAAAGAATTAGAAAGTTTATATGAACAACCAGACAAGGACCCAATTATTCCTAAACAATTGGAACGGATGGAGTCAACGACTATACAAAAAGTCATTGAATCTGTTGACATTAAACCAGATGAAATTGTTCATATACCAAAAGATACCCATTATACGCCAGGTGAAATATCTCCTGTTGAAGAACATATTGATAAAACTTCTTCATTGTCAGCAGAGGAAGTTAAAGACTCTTTCGAAAAGACAAAAGATGAAGTTCGTAAATTTAGTGAATTGAAAGGAAAGGTTACTCTGGAGATTGAAGAATTAGAGGTAAGTCGGAGAAAAATCTTGTTTATAATATTAAATATAGGCCTCGTCTTAATATCATAACGGTTATTTTACTGCTCAGTATTAAATTTATACATCTAGTTGACTTCAATAATGTGTATGCGAAAATTATATTTATAACCTTCTTTATAATATTTATATAGTGGATGAGCACTAAAAATAAAATTGCATAAAATAGTATTCAACCCTAGGGAAAACACAACTATCTTAATTCATATGTAAGTGCTAGCACAGTAACTGGGATTACAGCGAAAGTGTTAAAAGAATATTTTTTGACCTTTGTCTGGTTATAAATCTAAGTGTAACTAATTTTTAAAATGATATTAGAAAGAGACAACTTAATATTACGATTACTAATTAATTATTATATTTCACAAGTAAGGATCAATAAAAAATTATATTTAGTGCTTCAGCGCTCACACTCCTGTTACTCTTAAGCAGCCACTATTAATATTCTGTTATATGGCAAATTACATAAATTTAACAATCACAAATTTTTATTATATAGATTGTTTCCTTTACTCTTCTATTTATACTCGTATATTCCCTTTTGTAGTACAGATTCCTTTAAATTGTGTTCACAGAGAAATGCTTCAAGTATATAAATAGTCTAAAATAGATATTACAATGTACTCTATTATTACATAAAAATATTATAATTTAGTTAGGGACTTATTCAAATGTACAAGAAAATAGAAATATTATATAGGTACTTACCTATGTCTGATTAAATTTTATACGCTACTATTTTATATTCGTACCTGTTTAAACATTACTGCCAACATGTTAAAAAAAAACATTTCATAACCCTTTTTTCAAGGCACAACAAATGAAGCCTGATGTAAAATTACGTAAACTTGAAACGGCTGATCTAGCTAAGTCGCAAAGTTTAGTAAAAGTTTATTCAAAGGCACTATTGCCTGAAAAGGAATTAACTAAGACGCCAAGTCCAACGACGGAAATTAGTAAGTCACCGACTTCTGAGAAAGAAGTTGCCAAAAGGCTAAGTCCTGTTACGCAACTTTCCAAGCCACCAACACCTGAAAAAGACTTAACTAAGACCTCAATTACGATGACAGATATTACTAAATCACGAAGGTCTGAGACGGAAATTCTCAAAACACCAAGTCTTATCACAGAACTACCCAAGACACTTACGTCTGAAACAGAATGGGCAAAAACTCCAAGTACCCTAATGGAAATTACCAAGGCTAGCACACCTCAAAAGGTAGTTTCTAAGACACTTAGCCTTGTAACGGAATTTACCAAGCAACCAACGCCTGAAAAGGAATCAGTTGCTAAGATTTCAAGCCCTGTCTTAGAACTTCCCAAGGCATCT
>DWDU01003174.1:0-11871 GCA_018245575.1 Jemadia suekentonmiller
CGCAGGAAATCATTATCAAATCATGTAGGAAGTATTGAGGACGTTCTGATCCAAGGGCACGGGTTATCACTATTTTCCTTACGTTAAAGGGAAACAGATAAACCTCGCTTCTACGTTCGGGATGAATAAATATATGTATTTGCGTTAGAAAAAAAACTTTACTTCCGAATCCGGCATAGACGTAAAAACAAAGTCCCACTATAGGGAGAATAAGCGAATATCTCCTTTATTATTTAAATCTTACTTTCGCTAAACTCCGGTCTCGCCAGTAACACCGAGGGGAAAAAATCTCGACTTTATATTTTTTGTCGAGCGTCTTATTTATATTCAGGCCAAAAAAAGGGTTTGTCAGATGGCAACTAAATCAAGTTCGGTACGCCCACTCGACTCAAGGTGAACGTAGGCAGGCGGTTTTTTGTAGAGCCGCTTAACTTATTCAGTTTACCGATGTTATTAATATTGCTAACATATACCTATATTTTAAGGACCTGTTACCGATAGAAATCATAATATCTGTAATATAATATCCGATAACTTACATATTACACAATTGTGGAGTTCATATGCTATTTAATTAATGTATCTGTTAAACGCAATGTCCTATTTACTAATTCGTATTTCGCTATAATAACATGCGATTGGATAACACTAAAAATGTGTTGTTTAGACATATTAAATATTCGATGACATGATTAAACAAAGTAGAGAGAAAAAAGACAAAAAATCAAGTAGGAAAAACTAATTTCACTTAACTATATTTGTATTTGGTAAAGTTTTGGAGCAACTGCTTCGACGGTGAAAGTTTATTTAATAACAAAAATTCTACAGCACTCTGTTTATTATATGCTAATCAATGTTATCCGTGGTTTTTTTAGATAAATCCGTCTCATATATAATATTGCAAACCTTTATACTAACTCACGATCTTGCATGCATTTTTTTACATATGCACCAGTTTTTTTTTATGGGTGTCGCTATGCATCAATCTTTGTATAACGAACAAGGCTTATGCTATAAAATTAAATAATTAAATCCTTTCAGAGAATAATGTTAATTAATGTTTCGGCTATCGGTCCAATTAACGCTTGTATTTGTGCAAATTAATTGTAGGATGTGAAGAATAGCAATCAGGAAATACCACGAGGACATGTAAAAAAATTGCATTACTAACAATTTTTAATTATTCTAGTTAACATTCTTAAAGTGATACTAGATAGATTTATAAACGTCGTACATATTCAAATAACGTAAGTTACTATTATTATAGTTCGTATTAATAACAGTCACTTCTAGAACATATTTAAGTATTTATTACTTTTAATAGCTTCTTTATCGGCTTTGACGAATGAACCTCTGAACAAAAATAAATCCAGATATTAACTTTGAAATTAAAATCAATCCTTAAAGTGTCATAATATAAGTGATCCTAAAGCAAGATTAACAATTTGTGAAAGGCTTTCTGCCAAGGCACGCTAGACTGACTCTAAAAAGAAATTGCAGGTAAAACGATAATCATCCCATGTCTCGGCGAAGAATTGCTTAATCGAGCGCTCCTGTAATCTAAGCAAGATCCAGTAAGAGGAGCCATTTATTTTTGGTAAGCGCCCTTAATGTTACATCGTTTAATGCTATGCTGAGTTTATAAAGCGATTTTGTTTTAGATCGGTCATATTGACGAAAACTATTTTTGTAAATATATATGTATACACATAAAACGTGACTTAACGTAGAAAATATATGATACCCTACAAAACTCTCCAGTGCAAGTATTACTGAACGTTGATAAGTTGAAATAAATATGTAACATAAAACACGACAACGCAAACTGGGATATCTAAGCCGGTTCATAGTTCAAACGCCCAACAAGGAACACATACGGGTGACGTCAGAACCGTATAAGGCAGTACAAGCTATTCGGATCGTCCATACATGTCACACGTACGTTTGTCTATGCCGCGGAGCAAGGGCGTCCAGTTCATTTCCTGAACGACATGTATCTGTCGAACGGATCTTAGCTAACTGTGCCGCGGTTGTTTTTTGGACTCGTTAGACTTCAATTCATATCATACATTTTAATGTACCAGGAATTCGCTTGTTAATAAATACTTATATATTAACCAGCTACATGGCCTTACTATTATAAACATTAAATATTAGGACACGTACATAAATTTACTTCAATTCCGCACTGTTTTAACGATGTCGATTAAATAAACATTTTATAGACATATTTACAGATATTTGAACATATTGTCAATTAAAAAAAAAAACTTTTTAATATAGGGTAACCGTAATCTCTTAAATTATACTTTTTATTGAAACATACAAATCAATGTTCTTATCTCTATAAATAACTTTCGACATGTAAATACCTCATTAAAATGCGATGAAGTAGATAACAATTTTATTTATATTAAATTTAAAGTTCGCAGAAACTTGTTGCTGTTCGATGGCGATATTCCATGATTCAACCTCAACAGGCATTTGCTTTTCCCAGTCCATAAAGTTAGTTAAATTGCGATCACGCACCAACCTTTGCAGAGCTAATTATTTGTTTACGTATCGAAATGACAGACATCATTAAGGATACTGTTTTACTGCTAACGTTAATACAATAACATCGCTAACAAACAACATTACATTAACAAAAAACTAACGAGCCACAAATAAACGTAGAAATTAGAATTTGAAATATCATTCCCATTTGAGAATAACGAAGTCAGTTTTGCATTAATTGATGGACTTGGACCGGAATAATATTAAGATTATATTTTGAACTCATATGATACTTTGTATTTATCGTATGAAAATCTGTGACATTATGCTGCTTACTCGTTCTCAGTACGACATGTTAATAAATAATTGACCGTATCGTACGCAGTGTTGAGTTTCCGTGTTCATAAAACTATAATTCCGGAGTTTTCGCCGGTAAGGCCACTGTTAAGGTTAGGGTTGTATCTCAAGAGCGAGAACAGATGATTATCGTGTTTGGTCGGCTTCATTACATTAATGTGTGATATTACATTACCAAATATAGCACGTTAACGATTGATATTTCGTTTTAGGTTTTATAATTTTTAAGGTCATCATACACGTCTTTATTATTGCACTGCTGGATAAATCTGTTCCGAGCTTTAGGTTTAAATGATGCTAATAGTTATAGCTGAATTAGACGTGTCGCAGGGAACTTCAGATGAATCTCAAAATTACGATTACTATAATCGATAAAGCAAAATAAAATCCACTGAGAAACACGTATTTTTAAATAAAATAAAACCATAAATCATAAGTCCATTTACGAATACAGATATTAAAATATTTAAAATAGTTATGTATTATATGTAGTATTTCTAAATTTGGTCAAATAAAATTAAGCTATCTCCGGACACAGAGCCTTGAAGGCGAGATTAGCTCGCGCGTAACCGGTTTCGCAAAGATGATTTACTGCAACTTCCTTCGAGGAAGCTATGCTAACCTACATGGGAACTGGTTATTCAACTGATTTAGACAAACATAATTTTACTGTATTTCCGAAGGGGAACATCATCTTCTATTTATAAACAGTAATTAAATTCCCATAAATATATTTTTATTTCAACTGATCGTTTAAATATATTAATGCACGTCTTCTGTTTCGCTGATATTATAAATTATCGTAACATCTGGTTACATCAACAATGTTGTAACACCAATCGATGTAAAAACAATTTATACTACCTTGAAACTTACTGCTATTATTGTATATGAGTACGAAAACAACCACGCATAACTTGTGAAGTAAATTACAATTTTGATACCATTGTACATATTAAAATTATTATCATTAATCATATTGTAAGATCTTAAAAGTTGCAATTTAGAATACAAATGGTCTAACTTACATAACAAGTGAGGTCAGTTAAAATATTAAACGTTGTATAGTCTTTTATTGTTATTTTTTATTTCGGTACAGCACTGAAGTGTCTAGACGGAAAGCAGTGTCAATAAAAAGTTATGCTTTTAACGTATCGCATTTGCATTGTCCTTTGAATTAAGAGCCTTTGAAGCTCTAAAAAACTACAGTAAAGTGAAGAGAGATGTTTAAGACAAACAGTTTAAAAAAAAATCAGCTGCTTTGTTGAATTTGATACTTCTTAAGCTTTGAAATTTTCTACACTATCCATAGCAGTATTTGTTTATTGTTTGTTGTAAACTTCTCTGTATCGTGCACTTTATTGAGAAAGGGATTAACTGTGTACATACAAAACTTCAATGTGTTACATTCAGCGATCTCATCAAAAATATTAATGAAGATGTTGACAATCGCGGTCGTTTTGAGACTAAAAAAGGCGATGGCGATTAGGCCGGGGTTCATTGTAACGAGGATTCACCAGATGAGTCTTTTGTAATTGCTGATAATGAGTTACAATAGTCAAAATGAAACTTTTCAGGGTTCCGCCCTTATATAGACCCAAATATCTATCCAACAGACGGACTTATCAAAAAAGAAAATTTCAATGAAACTCTCTAGGCAGTTAAAACTTTCGTATTTTTCTGTCAACTAATCTTAATTCATGTATTTAAATTCAATAGGTAAACTTCGATAGGTAGTTAAAAATAAATATTTTATGGGATACCTTGAATGGTAAGTGATGTGAATCAATTTATAATACATATATATCTTATAACTTAGAACTTTAAAAACAAATGGAACCCAGAAATTCGGAGTTGCGCTTGACCGTACTTTTTACTAAGGGAGACCTTTATTACTGAAGCAATTTGATCGGGTCCGTTTGAGAATAAAGAATGAAATTTTTCAGACGACATCTTGCGCTTTATTGAGTTGGATTTCAATTTTTCCAACAAAGAATTATATCTTTGTCAATTTTTTCTTTTTTGGTATATACTTATGTCGTAAGCGGTGAACCATTTCACGCAAAATTAATGTTGGTGTTACATTGTTACAGATACTTTAATCCATTTACAATTATTGAGTGTAGTGATATTTAAAACTGTTTAGCATATGAAAATTAAATAATGGAAGTAAATAAATTGAAGTAAATTATTCTTCTAACTTTCTATTTGATTCATGCGAAATAATCCCGTTAGGAATAGGATTTGATTGACGCAGAAGCTTTGCTTGAAGCTATCGAATGGGTTAGAATGGAAGCAATCCGGTGAGACCATTATTAAAAGTTGTAAAAATGTTACAGTAAGTATTTATTCCAGGAGTTGGAGTCTAACGATCAACATTTCATGTTATAAATTATATAAGTTTTTTAATAACGACTACGTACATGTATATATTAATGATCACCGTAAAACGTAATTATTGTATTATGTACACGTACTGAAAATACTGTGAGATATCGGCACACTAGGAAGAGAATATAAATTGCTTAAAGTCAAGGATGGGGAAGTGCGCAGTACATCGATGTGTCGCCTCAAATGTTTTGCAAAATAATGTACTCGAAGACTTGTAGTTCTTGTACTATTCTTCGAAGGCCATTTTTTACAAATTGTAAGAAAGACGAATAAAATATATAATAACGCAGATATTGTTAATTGTATGATATACTTTAAATTGCTATTTGAATAGATATGGGTTTTTATAATGATGGCAGAGAAGGCCACGGTAATATTCCAATTGTTAAAGCAATAGTAGTACCTATAACAATAATATTCATATTGTCAATACTGACTGACATCTGAAATGGTTTGAATACAAAATGATGCAATTAATATCCACCTTTATTTTCTCACCGAGAGTGGGGGAACGTTGTGCGATATTTTTTTATCTTTCGTTCGAGAAAATAAAGGTAATATGATAGTTGACGAGCTTGCAAATGTAAGACCTTGAAATTTTTTTAACAATGTGAAAAAGCATTCTTTTTTTAATACTTTTAATATTAATGTTGATAAAATGTATTAGGTCGATTTTTCTTCTTTTGATTAGCAATTCGTTACTCGCCTGCGATTAGACAAGTGACATAGATCAACTCGATGTAGGCGTAATATCTATCCATCATTTCGAAACACAGGGTTTCTAAATCGAGTATTCAATACTTCAAATCATTGGTGGGTATTGTTAAGAAATTCAATATTCTATTCATTTAAATGGACTCCTTAAAAATGCCTCTTTAATGTTTAATGTTAAAGATCAAATAACGTAAATATGATGCTTATATTCTTAAACATTTTTTGTGTTAACATATGTGTATGTACTATGAATAAATGTGTATCTGAGGGACATGTTGACGTAGGCCATCAATAATTGAATACGAGTAGGTTGTAGGCCGAAATAAAAGTTTAGTTGCCCCAGCGATTCTCCGCGTCGTGTTGTTTCTCACATATTTTAACGATATGTGAAATTGCGAATATGGGTCAAACGTATTCAAGTAAATCGCCGAATAGTAATAAATAAAATAAATTTCACATTAATTGACAGGAAATGTCATATCCCTTATTGCAAAAGATTTCCTGTTCACGTTTATTACAATCATATTCAAATTCCTCTATATTTTAAACATCTGCAGAAAATCAACTAAACTTATAATACATTTTTAGCGCATATTCAGATAATGCTTCGAATAATAGTCGCAACTAGATAACACTAAAACAGAAATACTTATTTTAGTTTTATTATCAAAACTTAAGACTTCACCTTTGAAATCACAAAGCGAAACATATAGGCCAAGGCTTATAACACTGTTATATGTAACATCACGTACGCTCTCGCGTTCAAAGGCATTTTTTATTGGGTTTTAGCAATAAATCTTTAGACAGTTCGGCGTACATTGAAATTCTAGAGAGGTTCATTTTCAATAACGGATGCTGATTGAATTCCTAGTTCTTACAAGAATATGTAAAGAAACCGTTTCAACGAAATCATTTCACGCAAACGAATTTAGCTACTCCATAATAACAAAATGAATTATAAAAGATCCTTAATTGTGGCTGCCATAAGATAACTCTAGCCAGTCAGGACTAAAATAAGTCAATTCATAATTTTCAAACTCAAACCCTGCGACAGCTCTGGTGGTTACGCGTCTTCTTTCAGACTGAGAAGGGTTAAGGCAATTGTCTGCCACGCTGGCCATGTACGGTTTAAGAGATTTACAGTTCCGTTTCCAGCCAACCCTATAGACAAAACAAGAGTCAAGTTATAACGTCCTTGGAGATATCGTGGGTTTTAAATGATAGTTCATTAAATGTTTGATGATTGAAATTTTAAACGTTTATGGGAATCAAGTTCAGTATAACCCACGCAATTATACGTAGTCTAAAATGATTTACTTGTCCTTAGAATATAATAGAACAAATAGAAATAGTAATTGTGCGTTCATTATTACTGTCCGTTGATTAAATTAGGATTAACGTATGTTTAACGTTCCAATTACAATAATCTACATCTCAGATGCAAATGTCTTTTATCGTCCTTATGTTTGTAAGAATATTAGGAATAAAATAGTAGGCGTATGCAATGAATAAGTAATGAGATGTATGATTTTTTTTTTCTCATGATTGCCGGTTGTCGAACTAGACGCTTAATGGAAATGGGTATTTATAAATAATTTATTATCAACCTCGTCAATTAAATATGGAATATATATTATTTATTATTTCCAATTTTTTTTAAAGTACTGGACGTGTAAGCTCTTTTGAAGTTAATGTATTTGATGATAAGCTATAGGCGTAAGTAAGGTTTCATGGTCATCGAAATTGTTATTTAAGTACCGTGTGGTTTAGGGTAAATTTTACATAAATAATTGTTTATCATCCGCGATCAATAAAAGTTCTATTACAAATCGGATGTCTTATAAACATACTGTATGAAGGCGTTGTGGTGACCACTCAATACCACGTAGTCTGAAAGTCTGAATACTCGCTTGCCACTTCATACCCATAAAAAGTTTCAACCGCAGACGGTGTTACTTGTAATAAATTATCGTTCATACATTATCGCGTTAGTAACACAAACGTACGCAGTTGCCCCACGCTGTTTGCGGCGTAAAAAATGTACACGCCATTTTGGATTTTATATCAGCGTAATGAAACGTAAAATGGCATACATAAAATTGATGGATGTCTCAAATTTGTTGCCGTTCGTACAATGAAACAATAATAATCCGCAGCTATATATGGCAGCGCCAAATTGGTTAAGATACAAATGGAGACCGACATACATTTAAAAGTGACTGTGTTTGGCTCATATTTGCTGTATTTATTTAAACTTCGTTGTTTTCTGTAATACTTTTAGTTACTAGTAATTATCTAACATTAAAATAATTTGACAGCATTTCAGGATTTTCATTTTTTTTTAACTAAAGAAGCTGTTATAATATAAGTAGATCAAATAGAAAATTAGAAGATTCAAACACTATGTTCTTCAAAGAGTAGAAAATCAACATTTGATACTAATTCAACTTTAATTAGTTCAATTTTGAGTTGATTTAGTCTAAATTATACGATTCTGAAAACTAAAAACCAATATAGAAAATATATTTTTAATGTTCAAAACTCCGCTACTATGAAGGAAAACCAATAAATTATCTGTAAAGGGCACGGGGATTTATTGATTGCTCTTCTGCATATCAAATGAACTTCTGCAGCAGCTTCAGAGAATGTGACGGATTATAAGAACTATCAAATTTAAAAAAATATATGATATGTCTTTGTATAATGAACAGGCCATTGCCAGTTAGGCTTGTTTAAGCCCGTATATCGTACCTTTCACTTGCCTGCATTAAGAAAACTATCACATACTTTCCAACCTCAACATCCCTTTTTCGTTGTTCAACATTTAGAGAAACAATGAAACCACCAATACATATTCCCATCGTGTTATGAACGTGCATAGATAATCTGCATCCATGATGTAGGGCTAGTTGGCATTCACGTCATGTGCTCACATGAATAGACGATTATGGCGAAAAGGGGTCAAATTGACATATCTTTAGAAAAGGCCTCCTGACTCGTGACTGTTTAAGGGACTCGCTTCACTTCAAGTTACCGGAGGCGAGCGAGGAAACCAGATTGCAGGATGATAATAATATGAGAGGAAATTTCAGACATAACGCAAACCTCTTCGAAACTATACCATCGTATATCATATGGATGAGTTCTACCAGAAATCAATTCCCTGCGTCAAGTAAGCAATTTTCTCTATCAGATATGAAAAGTCCATCAACAGTTTGGTAACTAGCTATTTCTAAACACCCTTCCATTATTCAAATTATTTCTCCGGCAAGAAGATCCTTGTTCTCTTGTAATTTACCGGTTCTATCGACACAAGTTGAGTATAACACGCGTTAGGTCCATAAGCGTGTGCGGGCGATAAATTCTGCCGATAGTGTTGTTACATTGTCGATTTGAATTTGGGGTCAGTTGAGCCTATTCATCTTGCAACTCGAATTTCTCTCGAACTTTGACACCCTTGAAACGTTTTCGTATTGGCAGCAGATTGGTATCATGTTAATTTCTTTCTGCTGATGGTAATGTTGCAAGCTGTATTATTGTTGGGCTACTTTCTTGTATAATAAAGAACGTGAGATTTCGAAGTCATAAGGTCTAGAACAATAATTAATATTTACCGTTGTTTAGACGGATTCAGTTCATAATTTTACGGAGTCTTCGATGTTGTGTTACAATTTTGTGGTGGTCGCGTTATCTATTTAAAGATTAATTAAGTTTATTTTTGTGTGTATCGATTTTTAGTAACTAATCGTGTTAGTTTAATAAAAAATTAAATTGTGAACTTACAGTTTGTAACTTAAACCACCGTACTAAAATCGTCCGATAACAAACGTTCATATGACGTCTTACGATCATATCTGTACATAATGAGCTTGTCAGATAGTTCAAAGACAGAGGCTATTGCTGACGTAGTTTTGATTGATTTGATAAACGAAATATAATACATATTAGGATTAACAGGATATAAAAAGTTCAAAGGTAGAATCCACTAACATTCATGAACTTGTTCACGAATTCGTTATTCTGTTAACAGGGTTGCGTTATTTGATTACAGTAGATTTTATATAATATATTTCATTTAATTATAGTAGAATTTTTAACAACTTTGTGACTTAAACGAATTTCCAATTAAAAATCTTAAGTAGAACATCGTGGTGTCAAACCAAATTCATCTCACAAAGACATAGTCGTAGTTTCAACATCGCGTACGATAATGATTACCAAAGTTACATTACATGCATTACAACGAGTTACGATGTAACAACCTGTGTAATAGATATCATAGGCCAGTTTTGTGGTAGCGATCGTCGAGATAAACAGACAAGGTCAAGTGTACGCTCCAGGCTATATTTAATAGTGGCATAAAAATTTACAACTATTATACTTATAATTCGACCGGTCTGTTCTTGATATGCCCGTTGCGTAAGGTCAGCAAACTTTACTTTAACTATACTATACCTTTACTTTAACTATAAAATCTAAAGGTTTGATTACGATATGCATTTGCTCTGCTGATTACATTGCTTTCACTTTTTATTGTCATTACAATTGTTATCCGTTGTAAATGAATTGAAATATGTATGAGGTCTTTTCTAGTCACATACTTTATATTTTGAATTCCGACTGGGGAAGAAATCTGCAAATGCTTATCATTATTAATTCTTAATTCTGAATGTTTATATATGAAGGGCAGCAGGGGATAACATTTTAATTTGTAGCTTTATTTTATTATAAAAAGGGTGCCAAAACTAGTTTGGTCAAAAATAAGCATTCACGGTATATTAGTCACCCTACCGTTATTTGTTATTCACATTTCTACATATAACTACATACACTGCTATAAATTTAAATCGCCGATTGAAAGTTGTGATTGTACCTATTAAAATAAATGTTTGCTTTGACCTATACAAAATTAAAAAACAAATCTATACTTTATTTTTACTTTTCTGTTAGCGGTACCATCAATCTAATCACGTTCGCGAGAGGTAATCACTCTTGTACAATTTTTTTGCTTTACGTCAACTCACAAATAATGGTCGAATGCCGGTCGTGGAAGGTGAAATGAAGGACCTTAGCCGGTCTAGTTTTTTGTAGCCATTTAATATTTGTTCAGTAAAGTATAATAAAATTATAATATCGATATAAATGTGTGTATTTTGTATCAATACAAAACATAAAACCATCTTATAGTCGGACCGTTACTGATTTTTATAATATTCTACCCGAGGGTATATACAGAGCACGATTTTCATAACAAAGTAACAAGGAAGTAATCTGACAACATGACCTGATCACTTCCTGGTAATGTAAAATGTAAATCAAACCAAATTCAATGATCGTAATGCCATTCATTTTAAAGTTTAAAGTATTGAAGAGAAATTAGTGATTACCTCTCCGCTTGAGATTGATCATACGGAACAAATTTTGTAATAACCCATTAACGACAAAGTTAAAGATTTCATGAAGTTTTTTTAAACTAAGGAAAAGTTAATGTAAGGTACGAAAGGAACTTAGCTCAAAACTACTCACGGACAACGTACAAGCTTCACAAATACTTTTTTAAATGCTTAGTTAGTTCGAGAATGGCATTTGTAGCTTCTTGGAACTAATCCAGAAGATAAACAAGGAACAGTAACGGAAACCCTGGCAAATACAGTTGTATGTGGCGCGAATCTAAAGAATGTGTGAGAGCGAATCTAAAGAGTTCTATCTAGAGAATCTATTGAGCAAGGATATGAATAATTGGGAACCTCTTATCAAAGTTCTCATTGAAAAAATTAGATCTCATTTTCTCTTTTAATACTTCGCATATTACCGAATCTCGCATTGCTTTCTTCTGTATTTATTTATTTATTTATTTATTTATGTACAACATGCTTGCAGTGCTTACAGCAATGCCAAGGCGCACTGCAAGCT
>DWDU01003175.1:0-11871 GCA_018245575.1 Jemadia suekentonmiller
CGTAACTGGTGAAACGTGGGAGTGTTCTACACCCCTCTGCCTACCTCTTCGGGGATTACAGGCGTGATGTTACGTTCGTAACCTTAAAAAATCGTTGAACTAATGGTTCATACTTGGTTGAAAAGAAATTACTTGACAATTAAAAAAAAGAAACCATCTGTCAAAGTCATCCATAAAATAAAAACATTTATTTCGTAAATGAACCGGAGTTTCCGTTCGTATTTTATTTGTTCTAAATCTAAAAATCTGTCATTAACACAGTAGAAAACAAATAGAAATTATGATAAAGTGCTAAGAGATATAATTTAACCCACACCAGGAATGCTCGTAAACTTTAGACGAAAATTAACCTATAAACACATGTACGGTAAAATAGCCTTATTTAAACGAGTAGTTAGTACAAGTAGCATAAGATTTTTTAAGAAAAGGGAGTCTAAAAAGCTACTGGAATTTCTAGCCGAAATGCCTACGGATTCGTCGCTTAGGATATTAAACTCACAACGCCAGCGTCAGGCCACCAGTAAAAAGGGTGATAAATATAGTCCGAGCACTATTTACGTACAAGTGCTGGGATCTGGAGCCCGAGGAGCACCCAATACCTTGTTTCTGTTCACGGACCAAAAACGGTAAGTAATTTTACTCTACTGTACATTTTCTAATGTAACTTAACGAGATATTGCAATGTTCACGTTCTGTTTATTCTCTTTCTTCTGTAATTTGATAATATTATAAAATATCACATTTCATAATGTTAAATTTGTTTACGACATAGGTACTTATTCAACTGTGGTGAGGGCACACAAAGATTGGCCCATGAACACAAGGCAAGATTATCGAAATTGGAACATGTCTTTATTACAAGTAAGACATGGCGGAACATTGGTGGCCTCCCTGGCATCTCGCTCACCCTCCAAGATGTGGGTGTACCTAACATCACTCTTCATGGTCCAGAAAACTTGGTTAGTGAGATATTGGTAAAATAAATAATTGTACCTGTTTCTGAATATGATCAATCAACAGTAGGCCACAACATATGACGTTAACCTACCTAATTTTGAGAGAAGAGAGTGAAACTGATAGGGCTAAGAGTGATTTCATTCTGTTTGTGATGACGATGTAATAATGAACTTTGTGATGAAACGCTTATGGATTCATTTAATCAGTGATGCTGTTGCTTATTATCTATTGTAATGATACAAGTTAGTGTCTTTATATCACTTTATTCATTGTATTACTTGTCTGAGTAGTAAAATTCTATATACATTCATGGATAAAAATAAATCTTTTAGGAATCTATTTGATCTATTCTATTTTGATCTTCTATGAGTCTGCACTGCATCTTAGTATTATATAAAAGAAAAAATAATCTCAATAACATCACCTCAGCATCTTCCAGGGGTAAACAGAGTAATGTAGCAATCCAACTGTTTATCGATTATGTTGTATGGACATCCCATGGGGATAACATAACATCATGGCTCCCTGGGAGTGTACTATACTCTTCTGCCTACCTCTTCGGGATAGAAGTGATGTTATTTTTTTTTAACATGATGCCTGTAATCCCCGAAAAGAGGTTAGCAGAGGAATGTAAAACACTCCAATGTTTCATTGTTTACATCCCGCTATGGAATTGGTGGTGAGCCTATTGCCATATAACGGGCACATAACCAGACTCTGAGCCACTATTAGAAAATTCAAATTAGAAAAATTTAGTAGTGCCCAACCCGGGAATCAAACCCAAGACCTCCTGATCAGCAGTAGGACTAGCAACCTACACAACAAACGAGGCAGTCATATGTTATAAAGATATTATAATATATATAAGAAAAAATGTAACATTCATAATATACATAGTTCTGACATTTTGTTGATTTTGACTTGTGTTCTTGCACATGATTTTAATTATATGTACCTATATGTACTAGCTTAAATCACAATTGAGTTTACGGGATCACCACACTAGTTTTAGACCTATATGATGTACTTCTTCATGAGTTCTTGACGATTGCAGTGACATCGTGGTTGGGCCAATTGTTTCAGTTAAATATGTATTATTTTTAATTAAATAATTATATTGATGTAGCTTGTTATTTTGTCTAATGTTTGGTTTATTTTTCATTTTTGAAGCTACAGACTGAATAAAAATAAGAGAGGAATTCATTATTGTTATATTTATTGCAGGATGAATTGTACAATGCCACAAGAAGGTTTGTCGTCATGCGTGTTATGAATGTAAATATGGCTAAGTGCAGCCCTAGCGCAGATTTCAGTGACAATGTGATGAGCGTCAAATATGTTCTGCTGTAAGTGATCATTCATCAAATATTCAATGCCAATAGTTGCATGCTGACATATGGAGTATAGTGTTTAAGTATAACAATCCATATTGATAAACAGTCAGTTTATTGCCACACAACAGTTCCGACAAAAGAATGAAATAGTCTAGAGCTGTGTGGCAGTAATTCCTCAAGGTGTTACTCCCTCAAGCGACAAACATAGTATGTGCTTTCTAACCGAGCATTACTTTTTATATTTACTAAATAATGGAGAGATTATGTGTACTATACAGTTTTAAATAAACATTTCGTTACTTAAAACTATTTTCAATGCAACATGTCAAGTATTGGAAATCCCTCATTTACATACAAATTATACACTATTTGGGCATCCATAACAATTAGAGCTTTCTGTGAATGTGTAGTGGTCCCGATGAGAAACTTCTGGAGAGTGATCTAAAACCTGCTACAAAAAAGGTGAAAATTGATGAAGAAAATTTTGACAAGGCATTTGAGGAATTCATTCATGATGACACAGACTACTACAACAAGTCGGAGAAGCCCACAGAGACTTATAAAGCGAAAAGCCCCAAACCTAAAATTAAGAATCCAGAAAAAGGTATGAAAATGTGATTAAGTTAATAAGTTTCACAAGTATAGTGACTGAATTTAAACAGAAAATAGCACCTATTTAAATATGGTTCTGCTTATTTTGAAGTATTAAATTTGATATCTATTAGCTTTGACATAACGGTGAGTCTAATATGTTTTGTCCTTTGACTGCTGGTGGTTGTTTTTCATAGCCTGGCCATTTGATGCTGTGTTTAGTAAAACTGACTGATGCGCTTAGGGTCATGTGTTTGTTTCCCATCCGGAATCAATATCAGTGTTATGAGCAGAAGTATTTTTTGTGTCTAGGTGTAAAAAATATCTATACAAGTATATATTTATATGTTTACATGAGATCTTAGCTGATTGTGGTATGGTGTATCCTGTCTAGGCACAGCTAAATGCCCTGATTGCTTATGCACAGCAGCATAGGCCATGCGAGGAGCTGTGCTCTGGGATCCCCAACCTGTGTGCCCAGCGTGGGGGTTATTGGCAAAACCTCTCATGGGAGGCTTATGTCCCGCAGTTGACTGATATAGGTTTATGATAAGATATTGTGTATCGAATTAATAATCTTTCTTTACATTGCTTTTTTTATTATTTTCTAATTACTAGTAACACAATATTTCTTTTATTTGATTTAATAGTACAATTTCAGATCCAATAAAAAGCAAAACAGAGAAGGTCCTGAAGGAGTTACAGAAAAAATCAAACTATACTGTAGCCTACATCTGCACTTTTGAGGTAAATATCTTCAAAGAATCTCTTTAGACTTAGAAATTCTCTGCATAGTGTGAAATAAATTGAAAAGATGTTTAAATGTTTGCTGTTTTTATAAGGGTAGGGATATATTTGAATATTCTGGAGACCAGAGCTTTTTTTCTACAGAAACGTCTCGGCACCCTGGACCTGAAGAAATGTGTGGAGAAGGGTGTAAAGCCCGGTCCCCTGCTGGGGAAGCTCAAGACTGGTGAAGATGTTGTGTTACCTGATGGTACACTCGTGTTATCGAAAGATGTTAAAACCCCTGATGACTATGGGCCTGTGTTGATAGGTGTGTGCAGGAACCACTGTACTTTCATTGATTAACAACTTCTTATCACATAGCAAGCTGTGTTTCTGAAGTCTATGGTTGCTGGTTCACATGTAGACTATATAAATCCTTAGAAGTGACAAGTCTGCTGTGAGCAGCCTCAAATAAAATAGATATTAACTTTACAAGTACTCCAATTTCTGCTGTCCTGCTACCAGTTAGTGCTAATTCAGTGACAATCTAGTTACATATTAATACAAACTAATTTTATAGATCGTAACATCACGCCTGTAATCCCCGAAAAGGTAGGCAGATGAATGCAGCTCACTCCCACGTTTTAATTCTAATTTTATAGATATCAATAATATATATGACATATATCAATATGGTATAGTATAGTATGTATGTTTAGTATAATTTCCAAAAGGGAAAGGTTTAATTATAATGATAATGCTGATTGTGTTTACAGTGCTGGAGGTACCAGACTTGTCATATCTGAAGGAGGCAGAGTTTTCAGCACACTTTGACAATGGATCAAATTCACCGGAGTACATACCTAGCCTCATTGTACACTACACACCACCAGATGTATTCAATCATCCCACGTGAGTATACAGATGAATCTCATGACAAATTATTTATTGTTGATAAACTCCATAGGAAGGCTGTGGAGTTGTAACGCTCCTATTAATTGGTATTAATACTAGTTATCTTGTTAAAGCAAAAGTCTCAAACGCTCCAATCGAGTGTCAAGGGTTCGTAGATAATAGAAACAATTATGAAATATATTATTTCTATGTATGATTCGTTGCTCGCGTTTCTTCTGGCGTATTAATTCATTTTTCCATTTGGTTAAGGATGTTAAAATCATTATCACCGATATACATATATGTAATTCCAATGCCTAATAGTAAAAGGCTGCCTTTAGATCATCAGTAAATATCGCCTAAATATATTAATTTCTATATTTGCAAACTTCGATGCGCATGACATAGCCAGCATGTATGAATTTTGGACCAGTCATTTGATATTCGCAAGACTACAATTAGCGGACGCGCTTGTATCGACTCGACCGAGCATGTAAAGTTTTAATTTATTACAGGTATCGAGCCTTCATGTCAATGTTCGGTCCCACGACGCAACACCTGGTCCTCAACGCACAGAACTCGTGCCTCGGCTCGGAGGCGGTGCACAATACACAACACAGGTTACATCTACTTGATCCCGATATTTTCCCACTGCTGAAGGACGTGAGCGTGCCCGCCGTGTGGCATGCTCATCCACCTGTAGATTCCACTGAGAGCCCAACCAAATTAAAGGGATTGGAGGAGCTCAAGAATAAGGTTAGTTTTCATGGTTTACACTCGCTTTAGTGTTTGGCAAACGACAGAATATCCGGTTCATAAATTATGTGAAAAGTTAAACACAAAATTTATGGAAGAGAAAATTTAAAGTTGAAAAGGTTCAAATGTATAAAACTTAGGTATTCCATTTTATGGTAAGTTTTTTTTAATCGAATTGAATTTTTTACCATATCCTCGTGGAATATTCCTTGTTTATGGTATGTGGTTATGTACCGTTGGTAATGTATTTAAAATTAAATATTTTTTTCGTATCGTACGATATATATCATCAATTATACGTAATGTACTAATTTAGGAGGACTCATGACCTGGATTGGATGTATATAAATGACACGATTTTTAGATTGCGCTCGCCCAGTTCCAGAACATTATAAACATGGAAGGGAGCTGCAAGGGCGACGGCAACGCCCCGGACGGTGGCGTCGGGAACAAACTGAACATCGTAGCTGGAAGAACGCTTACATCATTCTACTTGAGGCCGAAACGGAACTTGGACAGGTCAATATTTATTTTTCTATAATTTTATAAAATAACGTAACATCATGTCTGTTACTCCCGAAGAGGTAGGCAGAGGAGTCTAGAACATTCCCACGTTTCACTAGTTACCTTTATGTCCCACTATGGAATAGGTGGTGAGCCTATTGCCATGCAGCGGGAACAAATCCAGACTCTAAGCTACTACTAGAAAATTAGATTAGAAAAAATCTACAGTACCCTAGCCGGGAATCGAACGCAGTACCTCCTGATCGGCAACACGACCAACGAGGCACTCAATATAAGTAGTTTATGAAATATTAAAAAAAAGAAACATTGTGCTCAACATTATTATTATGTCAATGTCATGTAAAGTGGATTTGGTTCGGAAGCATTATTTAACTGTTTTTACAAGAAACTCTATTAAAAAGCCACATCGTAAATTGTTATGGATCACCTTTGTAATTTCATAATTTCATGAGTGTCTATGTGCCATTATCTCGTTTCACGCTTCTCTAGGTTTTTCAGTAGTCTATGGAAAAATCGTAATACTCTGGAACTAATTTGTGTGTTTAATTTGACACAAGTCAAGGCATGTCTACGAAATATAAGTGACTCTCTTATTACTCGTTTCTACCAAGAAGTTATTGTTAGTATACCTATGTAAATAATAAAGCAATGTCATAGACAATAGTGTCAAACGTAGAATATTAATAAATAGATTCAACCTTTATTTAAACTTCCTTAGATAAATGTAATTTTAATTAAGTTTGAAGTTAAAGAGTACAGTTGACAGCTTGTTTAATTCATTATAATGATTATAAAAAATATCTGATTCATTATAAAGATAACACTTAAAGCCATCAATGTAATCCACAGGTCTGCAGAACTGAAACTGCAAATCCAGGACTACATCCAAGAGGTGATGGATATCGATGGATTCGCCACCAGCTTGGAGCATTTCAGGAAAATAGTAGACGGTATACGTTACGCTAGAAATGGCTCTCAGAAGGAGTACCCGAAGGTGGTCTTCCTCGGCACCGGCTCGTGTATACCAAGCAAGACCAGGAACACCAGTGCCATAGTTTTGCATATAGAGTAAGTTACGGAAATGTGGTATTTTAGTGGTACGGGATTAACTGGTAGTAGCCATATATGGTGGAGCTTGTATGTGGCGCCCTCTGTTTGAGTTCCTAATAATTAACTGTTACTACAGTGTGAGAAGAACTTTATTGTAGAAATAATTGCTGTATTCGATTTTCGAATATTCAAAAAGGATTTTAACAATGATTAAGTATGATAAACATATTTTAAAACTATATGTTATAGTATCCGGAATTCCTTTCAGTGAGAACCATTCGATTCTTCTAGACTGCGGCGAAAGTACGTTTAGTCAGATGGTGCGGTTCTACGGTCCGAAGCGAGTGAACGCGTTCTTGAGGACCTTAAAGGCGATATACATCTCACATCTACATGCTGATCATCATATTGGTGAGTCATAGAGTCATTGCAATATGATCGTCGTTTTAATACTTGATCTATCTTGACCAATTAGGGGTCACCATTGGTTAACGGGGTGGGGGGGAAGGGGTGACATGTTGTGACAAGGGGTGGGAGGGGACCCTAATATTAAATTTAATTTTGTACGTGTAAAATTACAATATGTGTGGAACGTGAACGTATCGACGTAGGGAAGGTCAAAAAGTCATGAAGTTCATATGACGTAATTTATGGATGGCTCCTTTGTTCAGATACTGGGTGATGCTGAGTTAAAAATCTCCAAAACTGGTATACGTGTATTGAAGAGACTGATGAATGTAATATCACACCTGTCATCTCCAAAGAGGTAGGCACAGGAGTGTAGTTTCCATAATTCCAGGTCTAATCGGCGTACTCCAAGGGAGACGACAGGCCCTTGATGAAGTGCCAGCGTCTCAATCAACACCTGATACGCTGTACCTACTGGCGCCGGGACAGATAGTCAGCTGGCTGTCCACGTACGACATGCACTTCGAGAGAATCCGGCAGGAGTTCACTCTCATACCCAATCAGGATTTGGTGAGGTTTTTTTATTGTAACTGTGAAGTTTTATTCATAGTATTATGAGTAAATGGAGTACTAATATTGTGTGGAACGCTATTAGATAACCAAATGAATAAGTAGATTGCCTCGTTGATGTAGTGTTTCAAATCCCAGCTCAGGTAATATTTGAATTTTTTA
Source organism: Jemadia suekentonmiller (assembly GCA_018245575.1). Taxonomy (NCBI): domain Eukaryota; kingdom Metazoa; phylum Arthropoda; class Insecta; order Lepidoptera; family Hesperiidae; genus Jemadia; species Jemadia suekentonmiller. The sequence goes on from DWDU01003175.1 coordinate 7,977, forward strand.
AATAGAATTTGTAGTAATGATTCGGACTCTCGATTTGCGCTCGGTGTATAGCAATACGCTCACCATCAATTTTATGATGGGTGTTAAAGGTAAATAGTGAAACGTGGGAGTGGACTGCGTCCCGCTGCCTACTTCTTTGTGCATTACGCGCGTGATTTTACGTTTCTTTTCAATTGAAAGATAATGAGTTAAACTATTGACTTGCAGGTAACGCCAACAGAAGACGACACGCCGCCGAGCGCGGCGCTGCCGGCGGCGGCGCTGGCGGCGCTGGGCGTGCGCGGCGTGCGCGCCTGCCTCGTGGCGCACTGCCCCAACGCGTTCGGCGTCGCGCTCCACCTGCCCGGCGGCCACAAGGTCACCTACTCGGGCGACACCATCCCGTGCGACGACCTGGTCCATATTGGTACGTTGCCGTTTTTAATATTTTGAGTGCCTCCTCTACTTGTTGATTTTTTTATTTCGTGCAAGCTAGTATTTGTAGCCTATAGAGTGGCATGCTCGCCTATTGAATGCTTCTTCGAGTTTTGTTTGAGAAGCCCAATGTAAAAGTTCTCGTGTGACAGACAAACGTAGGCAAGGTATTATATTTCTTACCGCGAGGTGGCCTTGTAGAAGGGGATAAAAATATGAAATGTCGAGGTACGGTGCAGGCATGAATTCGACGCTGCTGATCCACGAGGCGACGATGGAGGACGAGCTGGCGGAGGAGGCGCGCGCCAAGATGCACTCGACGACGTCGCAGGCCATCGCCGTGGGGCGGCGCATGGCGGCGCGCTACACGCTGCTCACGCACTTCAGCCAGCGCTACGCGCGCCTGCCGCGCCACAGCGCGCGCATCCTGCACGACAACACCAGCGTCGGCATCGCCTTCGACAACATGCAGGTCTGCGCCCCGCTGCACGCTGCTGCTGCTGCTCCACTGCTGGATATAGGTCTTAATAAAAGGAACACAGATCCCTATCCGGCGACATGGTCTACTAAAATGAGAAATCTTTGGAGTGAAGGATTTATAGAAATGAGTAATCATCATGACTGAATAAAGGGTTGAGGGACATCGATCACGTATGACCGCAGTAGACTGTGCTCAGAACATAGCGTAGTTCGTCCTCTTACTAGAAGATAAGCGAAATGCTCGGCTAACAGCTGGTGTTATATATACACAGGCGCGAAGTGAGTTTTAGTATGGGTGTATGTTTTAGATCACAATGGGCGACCTGGAGCTGCTGCCGCACATGTACGCGCCGCTGCAGCTGATGTTCGCGGAGCACTGCGTGGAGCTGGAGGCCAAGGCCGCGCACCGCGCCGCGCGCCGCCCCGTGGCCGCCGAGCCCGCCGCCGGCGCGGGTAGCTAGCGCCGCCCACACTCCTCCCCACTTACTCCCACTCGTTCTCGACAGCCACAAGATCTCTGTCGTCATTCATTACCATATTACCATACCAACGCAAGATGTGCGTACTTATTAGTACACGTTACCACCGTCACGACCTTGACTGGGAACGAATTAGGCATTAAATACGCCTGTTGGCGTAACTTAATAGTAAAGGTATATAATAAAATGAATAAAAATAATTATAAATAAAATAAACCTTGTACATTCTACTCAAGCTCTTGATTGATTCATATCATCATATATGTGTAATATATATATACAGGTGCATTTATATCGACTGAATTAGGTGTTAAACTTGACTACTGTGAAACTCTACACTTTTACTATACAATCTAAGACGTTTTATACCTGTGGAAGTAACACTGATACAAAAGCCGAAGATACTTAAAATCTGTACGGTCAATTGATAACTGAAACGCATTTGGAGGAACCATTCCATGTAATTTTATAATGTCATACAATATGTCACATAATTTTACAATACAAGATACAAGATTTATTAGATATATTATTAAACTATTTTATTAAACTATTATTATTTTTATAAGCTTTCTTCGAAAGTGTTTTTCTGGAACAAACTGGTATAAATATCATTGATTAGTGAAACATTACAAAGCCGAAGTGGACACTAGATCGTGCATTCCTGTTGTCAGGAGCGGACGCGGGGAGTACCCGGAGTAAACGACAACGGGCCACAGGTAGTGACGGGCCGCCCCGGTGGCTGGACTCGTAGCTCGTAGCTCGTAGTACACGTCGCATGCGGTTGCCGCTGTCGGCTCACGAGCCAGCACGGCTTGTGTACGATCCGGATACGATGCGATACGCTTTGAAACTAATGACCGTACAGCGTGTTATAAGTCCATCGAGATTATTCTGGAAGCTTCGCTAACACATTGTATCTGTAGATTATTTAATATCGACACGCAGTACATTCTACTCGACAATATTTTTTCATTTGCACACAATTTTTATCAAAATATGAACTTCTTAAATTTTCGGAGTCCGTTGTATTGTCTATTGTAGTGTTTTTTTTTGTTTTCATTATTTTTATCAGTAGTAATATTGAATCATTTAGTATTTAGTTCATGTACATAGCCAGTGAGGCAAGATTAGGAGGTGCTTGAACTCTTGCCCGAGCGAAGTGAAAAATATTGTATAGACCTACATCCTATGTATTTAATGTACCTACATTGTTTTCATATAGAACGGCATTAAATGTCAAGTATATAAGGTACTATGCCGCTTACAATTCGCTTGTCTTCGTTCCATTTCTAATACTGTAATATATAATCAGTGTATAATTGTAATATACAATAGTGTTGAAATTATCTGTGGTTGGTAGTCTTGTTTTTAACTATACAAATAGATACATTTCTATGTATATGCAAATTAAATATGTTAATTGATACTGAAGTGTTGTGAAATTATTCTATGATTTGAATGTGTAATTCGAAAAATTGTACCTACATAAGATACAATTCATATACCTACAGAAAAAATCTCGGAAAAATTGTAAAATTACCATCAAACCACCTCATACAACCTTTTGCTGCTTCAACGACATACAAAATGTAATTTTGAACTCGATAGTTTGTTACATAAATTTTAAATTTATATATTTCATCTCAAGGACATGTTATCAACATCGTGCATATTACAGATTTTAGTAACTGAAATAATTTTAGTAAGATTGTACTTTATAAGTAGATAGTAACTGTATTTTATAAATAAATAATGTTATAATCATACATAGTGTTTTAATCCACCATTTTTACAAGTATTATTATTAATATCGTTCTTTTTTTAATAGAGTATATATGACGTATATATAATGGTTATGTACCTATTGTTCCATTTACTTCATTTTTATGTTTAGTTACCAGTAATGCTTTTATACATTTGTAATTGTGTAGACATCCTGTGCATGGTAATAAGTTATTTTAAATATCATAGATCAAAAGGCACCGCCAGCTTCTCAAGTGACAAAAAGCTTGCCGCCGCCGGACAGGCCGCCCGCGTACCGGGACAGCAACGCGTCCAGTAAGTGTTGATTGCCTTCAGACTGACATGAGATTTTAATTGCTCACCTACTAACGGACGATGTATTGTCCACATAAGAATTCATTAAGTACTCCTAGATTGGAAATTGGGAATAAATCGCGAATCCACTGAAGGACAAAGTTAATTATTATGTTTTTTTATCCTTCCAACACTTTGGTCGTTCCTTAACCACAAGTGCCTGTAGTATATTTGTCTGCTACACGCAGTGAGGCGAACTACCTCTTGTTGTATCAGTTTACTGATATAAAATATTCTATCAGCATAAACAAAATATTTGTCGCCGTATTCTTGTATGATTTTAATGTTGTACAATTAACAATAAATTAGGCTCTATACATGGAGTTGGCTCAGCCAGTCGTCATTGTATTGCACATTTGCACACATGGTGATACAATTTCATACTAATGTTATTTACATCAAGTTATAATGAACTGGGGTAC
>DWDU01003176.1:0-11870 GCA_018245575.1 Jemadia suekentonmiller
GCAGCAATTGGAAAAAATATTTTAAATTGGATCACAGCGCCATCTATTGAATACTTACTCAACCTAAAAATAAAGTTGTTTGAGGAAAAGTGTGTAATTCTTACTGACGCGCCGTCCATTGATAATTAATATTAACTTTTATCTATGAATAACCTTAATTTCGCAATAATTTTTTTTTATTCTAATCGAGATAAAAACTATCCTATCTTTTAAGTTGGAACAAACAATACATATCTACAAAATTTCATTAAAATCGGTTCAGTAGTTTAGGAGTCCATCGCGGACAAACATGTGACACGTAATTTATATATATTAAGATATATTAAGATATATTTATATATACTATATATTTATATATACTATATATTTATATATAATATACTATTTATATCAATTAATTGTTATTCAATTTTTTCAATTGTAACTATAATTGTAACTGTAATTTCAATTGTAATTGTAACTTTAATTTCAATTGTAATTGTAACTGTAATTTCAATTGTAATTGTAACTGTCATTTCAATTGTAATTGTAACTGTCATTTCAATTGTAATTTCTGTAAATGCTACGCTCTTTAGTGTAATTGGAGTGATCCGTACTAATTAAACAATAAATAAATAAATAGTTATACGTTCTGTGATATATGTATGTGACCTGCCTACTGCGACTTCGACATGCTAACTCTTTGAATTACGTCAGTTACTTTGGTTCTGTAGGATATCTCCGATCTTATCGCGAAAGTTAGACTTGCAGATGGGAGACTCAGAGCTCCACAAAACCAACGTGTGAATGTTACGAGAATGAAGAGTGGTTATGAAGCACGTGAGGTGTGTAAGAAGAGCGATATATGCTAGTCGCTGCTCTCTGCCTGCCCTGTGAAGAACCTGGCGTGACATTGTTCTGATATTAATAAAATAAGAAGTAGCAAATAAAAATGTAAGAGCACAACGTTTCGGCGGATGTGTTTACCCGAATCGTAATCAAATCTCGAGCAGTTGGAGTAAGCGTCCCCCTCGCCTGAATTTTATTGCAGCCGCGTGCTCGCCGCGCCCAGAGCCGTCCAGACAATTATATTACTATCGTTATTTGAAATCTTCTCTATTTATCTACTCAATTGGTATTTAATCTTACATCTTCCCTTCACAAAACTATGGCATGGCTAGTGTTATTGATAAGGAACTATTTGCCTATTATTACGACCAGTGCATTTGTAAGCCGCATGATCAGCGCGTAGACAAATTCGTGCAGTGGACTGAAATAGGCTAACGTTGATGATAAATGGATTTGTAATATGTTTCCAAGATATATTGCACTACATAATTTTTATACTATACTATATCCTCACGCCAGGTGCGTCAGTCACGTCAGACAGAGAGCACAGAGTGCCAAATATCTCTATTGTTGCACACCTGTCATGCCTCTTCCGCATTCATCACTTTCTTCATACCGGTAAGTACGTTTAAAAACTGAATGATTTGGAATCAGAGATGCCAGTAGCGCCTTGGAATTTGTAAACTTGGGTTATTTGTTGGGAATAGTCGGTTCCACCTGAAGCGTATCGACGACCACGTCGCGATCCGAACAACTTTATGATTCGCATCTCCGAGAAGGTAGTAGCGTGGAAGATAGGGCAAGTTCCTGGTAAGCCAATTCAATGTCCAAAGTAGACATGATGTCAATCAAAATGTCAAGTTCTAGATATTTTAAAAAACGCTACAATTATAAAGCTGATATGACCAATATTACGTATTTATTAAAAGGATTGATATAAAACGGTTTTTTTTTTTTTTTTATTAAAAGGAACGCGGATTTGTATAATATTGTATTTTACATTTAGGCTTTAATGACGTATGCAGGGAGTAAGTATCATATCAGCGACAAAAGCCGACAAATCATGAATTAATATTAAGCAACGCACCGAATGAAAAAAACTTTAGCCAAGATGTATTTCCAGATCGTGCAGAACATTGTTCGAATTTCCGAGCAGTACCTCCTGTGTTCGCGATATACGTGTTCTGACGTTTAGATAAATAGGTTCAATGTTTCTGTTGAGTCACCTTTCCAAATAATAAATCTAAATGCAAACATTTTTGTAAATAGCTACATTGTATCTCTAAAGCAGGGAAAAAATACAAAGTATATAACGTTTTAACTTGATATGACTTTTCAGAGGTTTTCCCCTTTTACATAAGAAGTTTCTTTTGAAAATGATTATTAAAGTGAGGTCTGCAAGGTTCAAAATTCGACTATTGTCTGGATTTGTAGCGACTGGCGCCACCCAGACACCGCTACGCCAACGAAAAATATCATTCGATAATGATTTTTATCAAAACAAATGAAAATATACCTTACTGCTTTCGCAACACTGACGAAATTCACTTATCATGGCTAAAGTACTTGGGCGCCGAAAACGCATATCTGTGATAGCGAGTCATTTCTGAAACTGTACGAATTTCCCACGCGAAAATCAACTTTATGCTTTTGATATAAATTTGTAGACCCATTACTACATGTAAGTATTTAGGACATTTCGCTGTTTTAGTAGAAGTTTCGGCGCCAGATAGACTGACGCCATTTTGTCGCAGTGTGTTCGGCGGGCAGGCAAAGGCCAACTTCCGCGTTAAGCCTATTATGCTAGTTAATTTACGGTTATGGCGAGTTGGAACTTCCACTGTATTTCGTTTGTCGTTTATCCGCAAACGTGCTTATTTTGCAATAGGGAAGTGGAACGAATAATTCTGTAAAAGCATTGTAGGAAAAATGTAGTTTTATTGCGTAGAACAGCAATAAACGTTTACCTACATAACTAAATTATTAGATAACGTAACATCGTGCTTGTAATTCCCCAAGAGGTAGGCAAAGAAGTATAGTACACTAACATGTTCCAAAAGTTACCTTTACATTCCACCATAAAATAGGATGTGAGGCCAATGTCTGCCTCGTTGGTTGTATTGGTTGCAAGTGCGACTGTCGGTCGCGATTTCCTGGTTTTAAATCCCAGATGGGACACTACTGGAATTTTCTAATTTAGATTTTTACTATTGTCTGGAAGACTGGATGTGTGCCTGGTATATGGTGAGAGGTCACCACCTATTCCATAGTGGGACGTAAATGGAGGTTGGAGAAACATAGGTGTGTACTAAACTCTTCTGCCAATCTCTTCAGGGATTACAGGCGTGATGTTACGTTATGAAATCGGAACTGAAAGTCATTACTAAAAATTTCAACTACGACTTCTTACAATAGCTGGAAATTGAACTCTGGCCCTCTTGATGAAAAGTCACGCTTAATTATTAGTAAACCAACGAGGCAGTCATTTATTATTATTATTACATAACAGTAGTAAAAATGAGTCACAAGTTTAATCATAAATAGACTTTTTACTTTTAGACAAGAGTACAAGTTAGAAGTTAAAAATAACTTAACCTGTAATTAAGGGTAACGATAAAATGTAACCTACCTACGAGTACTTATCTTATTAAGTGTATTAGACTACATGTTATAAGAAAGTCCTCCGCCGCTTTTGTCGGTCTGTCTGTTCGCGATAAACTCAAGAGGTACCTACTCCAAGGATTTTCATGCGGTTTTCTCCAAAAGATACAATGAATCATTAACTAGGAAGGTTTAGGAATACAATTTTCCAAGGATTTATGTAAGTTGGCTGGAATATAACGATAACGATTGTTGGAAGTGTTGGGATAAGTCGAGCCATTCAGTCGGACCTTTCAGCGAAGTCACTGCCCAAGGCCCTTGAGATGTAACAAAACATTGCATAGTGGGGTATTTCTCCTTCCTACATAGACGAAAATGTACGCGATGGCACATCTATCTTTTAAACTTACTATACACATTATATCTTACATTAAACTGGTTTACATACAATGCGGTATTTGGAAAGCCTTTTAGACCCGAAACAGTATTAATCCTTATGAAGTTCAATACGTTAGTTACCTTTCAAGCTCACGCCATGCCGCACGCATACTCCGCTGACCGCAACGAGACCGTCGAGCTAGCGTCCGCCGCGCCGGCGACACCACACCACACGCACCTGCACACAAACCTACACCTTTTTTTTTTGTTTACGGGGGAAACCTTCACTAGGTACCCGGTACCTTGGGAGAGATACGGGTTTCGAGCTCCCACTCTGGCAGCTCGCAACCCCGGAAGCCGTAGCTCGTATTCTGTTCCCGAGCTACAGGGACACGCAGACCTACGGTACGCGTGCAGTCCGTGTTAGTCGATTCGTTGATAAATGTCTTTGTGCCGTTCTGCTGAGACATAATATTGCACGCGTGGAGAGTGTCAGCGTTACCCCGCAGTTCTGTGTCGTAGGTAGAGTAGTCCCAGCTGCAAGTGAGCACGACTGGAGCATTGATGATGCTTTTCGTGCACTTAAAGGCTCTAAAAACAGACAAGTACTCCAGGTCTGGCGTGTGGCACTTCCCTAATCGTATTTAAATCACATCGCGGATAACTGAACATATTAAAACCTTTTTCGAGGTGTCGCGTCAACAGCGTTCTGTTTTGACTTTTATCACCAATAAAAAGAAAACGCCATTTTACTATGTAATATGAGTCGGTTAAAAATTCAAAAATTTTCCCTCTTTTTCTATTAAATCTGAGCAAATGCTCTTCAAAATCTTTTGTGTTGCACTTTTTTTTATTCAAACCAAAGAAGTGATAGGAAATGGAATTGATGAAGAGTTACTGGAGTACGCAGGAAACGACGACGATGGATACGAATTTAATGAGGAAGGTAAAATATTTTAGTGAATTTGTAAACGTATGTATTGTGTCCTCACTCAATTTGGACCGAACTCCTACTTCCGGTGCACTACAAAAAGTACAATTCATTTTTTAATATAGATATGTTAAAATTATTAAATAATCATTGCAATGCAATAGAGTTGTTGTCCTCTAATGTCGTACTGCAACGTGCCCTCGGCGCAGGATGTGCTCGAAGCTAGTCCTTGTATTTGTGCAAATACCTACTGACCAAATTGTAGATCTTATCGTTAAATTTCAGATGATAGCGAAGAGCCGGAACCTATTAGAATCAAAAGATATGAAATTAGGCCGACAGTGAAGACACTAAGTCCACAAGAAATTCTCGAAGTTAGAGGTAAATTATACTGTAAGTTAATAAATACTGGTACTTACGTTGAGCTACTCCTTCAGCCTTTACTCAGTCAATACGTCAGCTGCCCGCGCAGGCATCATGTGCCCTTCCCGCAGCTGTAAATCCTTCGACCGCCCCCGAGCGCGAGCTGCCTGTTCGCCCGCAGCTACTCGTCGCCGCCACTGCCAGTCTTACTCGCGTGAGGACCGCCGGCGAGCAGCACCGCGTCTATTTCCGCAATGATAGTTACCGTGTGATACTTGTAATACATGAACTATTTTAAGCTAAAGCTGTTTACAAGTAAGTGTCGGCGCACCTCGGTTCCACTTGAGCATGTTTATCGGCAACAGAACTTCGAGCCCCGGCTTGTACCCATACCCATACAGAACACACATAAGCCAGTGTGAGTTTATTTATTAGTTACGAGCTAGTTAGATCGCCCTCACGCCCCTCAGCTGGACTAACTATCTAAAGAAAACAGAGGGGGTACCTAGTAATTTGGAGTGCTCAGGACCGGGAGAAATGGCGCCGATTAGAAGAGACCTATGTCCAGCAACTACTACATACTACTTGAAACTCTAAAGTTTGATGGATGGATGGATTATCTGCGACTTCTTTCGCCTTGATTTCAATTATTCAGTCTACCCGTAATTTCTTTTCACGGAGCTGGCTGCGCGCCCCTGTTTACGTCCTTCAGTATAAGCTAAATTCTGTTTAATATACTAAGCCAAATATAGGTACCCGACCACAACTTACATTGATATACCTATAAATCCGAAGTTGTCCATTTTTTATCTCTGTGTTCATATAAACTTTCAATTAAGATATTTCACAGTCTATTGGTATCAAAGTTTTAGCTAATGAGCTGAACAATATTTTTTATGTAATAAATGTTTAATGATATTATTTACATTAACGTCTTTTTTTATTACACGCCGATTCAAATAAAACGAGTACTTAATACTAAATGAAGCGTACCACAATATAGCGATTGAATCCACATCCATTTTGGTGAAGCCGTTTCTGAGACAGAGTGCACAAACCACATGCAAACAGACAAAAGTCATTGTTTTGCACTCTGTTGCGGTAAAAACACTAATCTAATAGTGGTTTTTTAAAAACATCTACTATTCGGAGACACCTATCAATAAATAATTATGCATATATATCTGTACCTGAATACCTACGTTGGTGGTGGATTCTTGGATTTTTCTAATTTACGGTTTCTAGTAGTGGCTCGAAATCTTGATATGTGACCAGTATGTGGCAATAGGCTCACCACCTATTTCATAGTGGGACGTAAACGTAACGGGTGAAACGTGGGAGTGTACTACACTCCTCTCTGATCATCTCCGGGGATTAAAAGTGTGATGTTACGTTAAATACCACTCATAACAGTATTTCTAATTTCAGGAGCTATAAAAGAAATTCTCTCGGGTCATGAAAATTTGTTCACTCCAATTTCGTCCAGAGATAAAAATGAAAAGAGATCTGTAGAACGTGAACCACGAATGCCACAACCTGTGAAAGGTCCATTTAATAATTATGCATTCAATTTCGGAACTAACCGGATCGATGTTAAGGATGAAACATCTAATAACAATGAATTAATTGCTGAAGATGTTATTACATTAAGTACGCTGGAATTAGCTGCTGATGAAGACTATCAAACTCAAAGTACAAATAATGTTATTGGCCCTGCTCGAAATGCATTTCCTACGAGATCATTTCACCCTGGAAACCTCAGAACGGACACTGATACACCGTCGGCAGAGACAAACCATGGGACATCTCTTCAAAGCTTGAAAGAAACATTAGTTGACGAAGGGACTTTTACCGAATCTATCGAGTCAAAAACGACCGGGAATACTGAAGAAAAAGTAACCATAGAAAAATCAAGCCCCGAAGGACTCACAGAAGAATTAACAACCACAAGTTTCAAAACCACGACTACAAACTTGGAGACAACAATGACGACGATTTTGACAACAATAACGATCCCACCACTGACGCCAACTACACAACCACCAACGACACCTACACCACCAGCAACAACAACGACACCAACAACAACAAAAAGAAGAACAAGGCGAACCACGACAAAGTTCCAATTGGACGTACCGGCTTTATTAGAAATTATAGCGAATCTGACTTACGACTACGAAATGAATTTAACAGACAATCTGAACGAGACTTTACTGAAGCTCTCAGTACCGACGTGCGAGACTCCCACTACTACGGTCAAGTCTGAGTCGTTTTTTGACTATGATGCTAACGTTACCGGCACTATCGTAGCGAAGGTTATTTTATTACCAACTAAAATTAAAACTACTTTAAACAAATTGGGCTTAAGGCGACTATTTACTGACCTCACATCCGATCAGGTGATTACAATCCTACATTTCGGTCAACACTGCTGATCTGCTTTGGCAAATGTAACAATCTGCTCATTAGAATTGTGCTTCCCGGATTCAAAGTGACTTCACAATATAATCAACACTGTATAGTTCCAAACTGTTGATAATTGAAATGGTGCAAGTTTCCCCGTAACGTTACTATGTTGCAACTAAAGAAATTTTCCTCAAGATACTTCTTGATATACTTCAATATGCCAGTATTCCAAAAAGAAATATGCGTGTAACCTTTACACGTGATTGAAGTAAAACATCTTTGACTTCGAACTGATGACGATTAAGTTAAAAATAAATGAGTTATGTTAAAATTTAATAAATAGGTACATATTGATAACATAACAGTTATATATATTCTTATTTATATTGAGTATTCTACATAATAATTTAATAACGTAATGGGCATTTCATTAAGTAATGGGCATAACCCCTCAGCGGGCCTATGTCTAGCAATGGACTGTGATAGGCTGATAATGACGATGATGATAATTGTGTATTAAACATTAAATTGATGTACTTTTTTATTGACATACCATTACGCCTGTAATTACCGAAGAGGTAGGCAGAGGAATGTAGTACAATCCCACGTTTCGCCAGTCACGTTTACGTCCCACTATGAAATAGTTGGTGAGTCTATTGTCATACACTGGGCACATATTCAGGTATCGAGCCACTATTAAAATATTTAAGTTAGAAAAATCCAGTAGTGCCCAATTCGTTATTTGAACCCAGGACCTCCGGTTTGTCAGTAGCGCTTGTAACCGACACGGCCAACGAGGCGGTCTTGTTCTAACGTTCTAATTTTTTTTATTAAACTTAACTTATTTTATGAGTTCCACTTAACTCCGTGCTAGTGTATCATGATGATGATATGATTAATCATTTTGAGTTGTGCCCGTGTGATTGTATTACAATATTTTTCATACCTATCCATACCATAGACATACGATATACTCATGACTCTCATGTAAATGAAATTGATATATTTTTCCTGCTATTTTGAATAATTCAACATGGCTTCCGTTTTGTTTCTAAACTTTTTCTTTGACTTTCATCAACATGAATATGGAAATAGGTATTTAAAATTAATAATTTATTAAAATGAAATATGGATAATTCTGTATTAAAAATCTAGATAGACATTATATTTATGTAAAACTCAATGCGAAATTTACGTGCAAGGATTATTAATACAAATCGGATGCTATACAATCGCTTGATCGGCGTAACGCGTTCGCGTTTCGCCGGCCTCAGTCACCTAGTCGCGCGTGTGGACGTTTTAATTCAATAGAATATAAAATGCTCATTGCAGTGCGACCAGGGCAATTTCCAACTATACCTTGAAGAAATGGATTGCAACGGAACGTACGCGGGGACTATCGAGGTGTGCGATACTTTCACAGGTGTCAATACCATTACAGTTAATCGAATACTGTTTTTTCCAGTGCTTCGTGTGCGGGCTGACGGAGGGGGGCGTCCCGCAGCACGCGCAATGTGCTGATGCTTTTGCCGGAGACTTCCTGCCTCTAGTGCCGGTCGACATGACAGCCAGAGGGAAAATATCCAAATTTCGGAAGTATTGTCGATACCTAGACGTGTTAGTATGCAGACTAACGATTTGTTGGATCAATATAACATGTCATAAACTAATAGATTGTTAATTGAGTGTATTATGTATTATGTTTTTTTCCCGATCCTTTTTATCGATCTACTGTTGGCACACCAGTCTCCCCGCAACAATCATGTATTATACGCTCATCTAGAAATTGTTCCATTGCGAGTTCCATTGCATAGCGATGCTCAGTACTTTCCGCTATCGCAGCCCGACTGAACAATGTGCTGTAGGTAAGGCTGGTGCGCGTGTGCTACAACGTCTTTTCCCTGCGTAGCAACCACTACGTGACCAACTCGTCGATGCCTCGCTCGGTGTACGGCCGCTGGACCGGCGGCTGCTCCGTGCGCTGGATCGACCTCAGCGGTATCTACACTCAAAGAACTTGCAGAAATAGAGAAAGGGCGATATTAGGACGAAACTATGCCAGCAAGCGTATGGCGAAACTAGAAATGGCACTTAATGTAAGTTAAATACTGATTGCACTGAAATTTTGTACAAAGCTAATTCCTTATGATGCAAAAGAGGTAAAGAACAAATACTTTGTGTAGAACGTCGACAACGGCTGCATCAGCAGCCCCATGGCGACCCTGGTACCGCTGTCCAGGGGCATCTCGCTGTACGCACGCTTCCAGGCGTGCGTGTGCACGGGCAGCTGGTGCAACGCGGCCCGCGCGCCGCAGCCGCGCCGCGCCGCGCTGCTCGCGCTCCTCCTGCCCCGACTGTTGCTGTGCTGACTACAAACCCCGTTGTACGTACGGCCTGTACAAGGAGATTATCGTGGTTTCATATTTCCTAACTCACACCCGTTCCAACTACAAAACATTGGCAGTTGAAATATTATTGACGATCGCATTCAACGGCAGTACGCACTTGTTCGAAAAGTATTGTCACGTTTATCGTACTTACCGCGTACAGTACGCGACGCTTTCGTTACGAAGGGTGCTAATGAGCATCTGCGTGTCGATTAAAAGTCGTAAGTGGTTGATACTCTTACTTTTAAGGTGTTCCATGATTTTTAATTCGTGTCGAGCGTAAAACCACTTGTATGCTGACCTGCGAATAGAGGAGTAAGAGGGAAAATGTATCGTTTTATATGTTGCTTGTTTTCTGCCTATATTTCTGTGAAACGTAATCGTACTGTAATGTTTTTGTTAATTGTTCCTTAATTAATTAAATTCTTTGCTGTAAAAACTTTGTTTTCGTTTATTTTTAACCACATCAGCAACACTAAAAACAAGTACTTGTATACCAAAACTAACTGCACACGGACACCAATGTCTTCACATAAATAATAATAGTAAAAATCCAAAACCCTGCAATTGTGATACTATACATAACTACATGTAGTAGAGAAACATTCATACCTTGGACTTGTAATCGACAATCGACTTTACTGGAAAGAACAGGTTAATTATATCTGTGATGAATTGAGAGAAATATTAGCGAAATTAGCTCCTAATTAAATAGAAAATACCTTATAAAACAATGTTAATTCTATTACAAAGCTTTAGCAGAATCAATTTTATCTTATGGGTTGTCAAACTATGTGATAACTTTTAAAAAACAGCTAGATAAATGTTTTCTGCAGTTGCGAATTCTAAAAATTATTGCTCCTAATAAGATATATACAAATTTTAAAGAGGATTATCGTAAATTATTGACATTCTGTAAAATTATACCTATTCATGAAAATGCTAAATTAAACCTATTATTTGAAAATTATTTTAATAAAAATTTACCAAAAGATACTCGGCTCGTAAATTTGAAAACCTAAAACTTCAACTACCCACATACAATAACCTGTATGGCAAAAGACGCCTAAATTATGTCATACATTAGCTAAATAACCAAATACCTAAACATCTCAGAGAAGAAATGACAAACAAACATTTCAAACATAAATTAAAGGAATTCAACTAATAGAAGATAAATACACATAATTCAAACTAGTAAAGATATAAACAGTGCACTTATCATTTTTCATTTTTTTTATAATTGTATACCTGGTCGACGGCGCAGGGTGCACGATAACACTCCAAGAGTTTATATTTACAACCTTTCATGTAATTTGTATTATTTTCTTTTGTATCAGAATAAATGAAAAAAAAATAAAAAAAATAATAATTTACCAGTGTTTATAATGGTTAATTAGTGTTATATTTCAGTTGGCATGTTTTATGTTAGATAGGTACTCCTTTTTAATAGTGGGGAAATCTTGATGGACAGCTAGCCGCCGTCCGCGGAGCAGGCTGGCCCCGTCGGCCTCTGTCCGATCCAAACCCGAGCGGCACGCCGTGGTGGTTTCTCGGACTTGCGGACACTCCACCCCCAAGGGGTTTCTGTAGAGTACCGCTCACAATGAAACTATTACCTTAGCAGTATGTCTATCATTAAACTTTTTTGTTCGGAGGAAAATTTTTAAAAGGTATCCGGTACCCTGGGAGATATACCAGGTTATGTGGGACTTTTACTGCACTAAAACCCCCACGAAAGCTTTCCTCAGCGCTAATAAGAGGACTTAAGTATCTCTATCTGAAGAGAGGACTGAAGAATCTGAAGTTGAAGAAGAGGGACCACGCCTCATCCCACGCCCTCCGGTTCTCACGACGGCACGCGGCACACATACCGGCTTCCACATCCTCCCGGGATCGATCACTGAGCGGTTCGCGCTCCCGGAAGTCTCTTTTTAGTTGCCTCTGGATAACAGATACCGTGACTCGTATTTTGA
>DWDU01003177.1:0-11868 GCA_018245575.1 Jemadia suekentonmiller
CTGTACTCGCGGGTTGCCAGAAATAATTAGTGACTTGGGAGAACTAGTAATTTCTGGTAGTGAAATATGGCATAGATATATAAAATGGGAATGTATCATATTAAAAAAAAATCAAACAGTCAGAAGTCGTCGAAACCTGCGTGCATATATGAACAGAGTGATGAATGTGGCAGAGGAGCGGCAGGTCTGTAATGATAGAGTTATTTGGCACTCGTTGCTCTCTGCTTACCCCGTAAGGGACCTGGCGTGATGATATCTATCATACTATTTTTATTACTAATCTCTATAGAAGTGTACGTACTTCTTCAAATACCAATGTCACCTGCATTTATTGCACTTGATTACACGATGTGTGAATTCTGAACATAACACAATATGTGATCCTTACCTTCCGATAGATACGAACTGATTTTACCTTTTGCTCCCTCCTGCCATCAATGACATTTACCTTTGTGGTAAATCACGCCACATAAGTCCATGCGTAAATAATAAGGCATGCTTTATATATGTATGTAACAAAAAATGGCTAGGGTTATTACAAAATAATAAAGCCCGTCAACTATAGAAGCACAGTGTTTGCTCAATACAAGTAAGGTACATGATTCACTTCGACTCACCACGAGTTGAAGGTCAAAATAATTATTACGCTTGTGCTCCTATCAACAAAAAAACATTGACATTAGTTAAGTTTGTATAGGTAAGTTGCAGCAATCGCGATTTCGATATCACAAGCGATTGATACAAACACTTCCCTATTTTGAACGTCACAAATGTTTATGAGATTGTCTTCAATATTTCATTTAGAAATGGAACAAATCATTTTAATACAAAACCGTGCACGAAGAATGGTGAAAATAATAGCAATTAATAATGAAACGTCTCCTCAAGAGCGTACCAAATAACCATTATTTTAAATATTTAATAACTACTCCATTTTATTAAACAGGTACGAGTAGGTAGTATTTCTTTGAAACAAGATGAAGGAGGACTCAGGAATACTTGATGTTGGATTTATAAATTTAAAATTGCGCTTACATTTCCGCCCACATTTCTTGCGTTGCTCTGATGTTTTTATAACGCAAGAAATCGGTCGTGTCGTTGACTATCGCGCGGAAAATCATTAAAAACTCCAGCGGCATTTCATTTATCTCCGTTGCACTACGCCCACATGGCATCTTTGCAATAAGAACCTTGCAATTTCGCTCCAGTTTATTCCTTGTAAAGACTACCTACAACCACCGCCTCCGGGATTCTTTATTGGATTCTAGTAATCAATGATAAACTCTAATGAATGTCGTTAATATATTGTTATGACATTTAATGTTGGTTGCACATCCAGTGCTTATAATTTTGCTGTAGTTATGTTAGAAATATCTTTGTGTTGTTCATGAACAATGGTCATATAGACTTTCTATATATTAGGTATAATATACAGAAAGTATGTATTAGATCCTTTGCTGACATAAGAACGCATAATAAAAAGTCGGTTCAACACAAAGTTTAAAAAATACGATTTTGATTTTTCATAAGTTAATATTGTTTTTCAGTAATTAAATGAGTTTTTCTAAAGTATATTTTCATGTTCTCGCTATGGTACAATATTTATTTACACATATAAATGATAGTAAACAGAAATAAAATATGTATAAACAAAGCATGTTATAGAACAACATTTAGCTATAACACAACTATTTAGAAAGAACTTGAATATACAAAACCGACTTTAAACATACTCTAATCGAATATTTCCTTATAACATTGATATGCGTTCAGTGATACGCCGAGCTTATTTCGAAGAGCTTATTAAAGCTTGTCTTGAACAGCGCCAGCGGTTGGCAAAGACACTGAGTGAAGAGACGACGATCTTCCTAAAGTATCCTCATAAACAATATTCATGATACGACATTTATATTAATTGCCTGTCGGAAATTTTGCTCTCAGAACATTGCATGTGAACCTAGTCTACTAAAGTGGATTGCAAAGATTGTAAGTATAGACCTTATAAGATTCAGTGAGAGGATAATTATCTGAAACAGGATGGTAAACCTAATTATGACCAAAAGTATAATTATAAGGTATATCAACTTAATATGCGGATAACTGCAAATACTAATTTCGGTATCAGCTAATGAAAAAAAAATCTTCATATTTTCGTATCAAAAAATAATGACTGGAGACTAACACGAGTAAGTCCCAAAATAATTAAAACTAATTCAAGGTCTATAAGACTAAATCTAAACATCAGCACAGTGATTGGGAATAGAATACCAATCCCGCTAGTCAATCTTTGGTAATCGATCGCCAAGCCAAAAATATCCGAGTGATTCACTAATTTTCTGCAAATTTGTTTTCAGTGGCAATTGCGCCGTAAATTACTGTACACTCCACCCGCACGCTCGCCGTTAATCTCACTCGATCTTGTTTTTCTAATGGCACTGAGCTATTTCGGACAACAAAACGAATAACTGGATTACTAGGGGATTTTTAATTTACATTAAATGGAAGTGTAAACTACCGTTTCGATGTTCATTGACCAGTTTTATTAGGAAATTGCAGTTTAATATGTTAGCTGTACGACGAAGTGGACGTGAATAAACTTCCACATGTAAAATTTTCAATACTCTCTTAAAGCTTTTGGCACCCGGATTTCAAAATGTCTCATTCTAGGGCCATGCTCTATATTCTTTCACGATTCTTTTTCTACTTTTTAATAAACCTACAATATAC
Source organism: Jemadia suekentonmiller (assembly GCA_018245575.1). Lineage (NCBI taxonomy): Eukaryota > Metazoa > Arthropoda > Insecta > Lepidoptera > Hesperiidae > Jemadia > Jemadia suekentonmiller. Next base: position 2,728 of record DWDU01003177.1, read on the forward strand.
AGTCGTAACGATTATTTTAATTTCATACAGTCATTGTAATATCATGTCGTTCCCGAATCGTGTATCTCAAGTAAGTTCCAAATTCAAATGTTGACAGAAACACTCAAATCATCGAAAATAACTGTCGTGCAACGTATTAAATTAGCAATTCCATATCGTTCCAACATAATAGAGTACAATATTCCGTAGCAGCGGCATTTAAATAGTTTCGGTTAATCAGCTTCATTTTACCAAAACGTGTTTATTGCTTTACTGGTAATGTTATTCGAATTTCGAATTCCATGGCTCTTGTTTTTGTAAGGACTTACCTAATTTACACAATGAAGTTGTGTGTAATTGGCCATGTTTCTGTAATAAGAATGAGTTTGCCCTGTTTCGAGGCTAATTAAACTTAATCAGTTAATGGATTACTTTGTGGATTTTAATAATAATTCAAGAGTTTCAGCGAGTTGAAGTAAAAGCATGAGAAAGTTTAAAAGTGAGTTATAATGTTCATGTTAAAGTGTTTGTAATCTAGACGCGAATAATTTGCGAGCATTGGTAGACCCGTTCAGCTCTGTGGGCAGGTGACTTCTATTACAATACGTGTCGCAGCTTCGCAGGGCACGTTAATAAGTGGGTTTTCATACATATTTTCGTTATTGTCGACTGTTTTATCGTTTCACTGCCTGACTCGGATCCGCACCCAGAATGAGAAAGTTTAGGGTTAAAAACTAAATAACGTAATTTCATATTTACTTAGAACATCGTGGTAAAACAAAAATCAAAATAGTCCTATTGATAACGCCAATTTTGAAGATGCTTTAGATTTCCAAAGGAATGCATTCGTACAGAACATTTTTTCTTACAAGACCACCTTTCCTTCAAAGACCAATATTCACTTCCCCATTCTCACCGCTAAAGTGACCTCAAGCGGAAAGTATGTAAATATCAATCAAAGGGAACCTTTAGGTTTCCAGTAGAAGAATTTACATTTTCCTGGAACAAATTACGTGGAACAGATTATTCCTTTTTTATTTGATTCAAATAAAAAAACCGACGTGATAAACTTCAGAGGTAGACAAGATAGTAATGTTTGGCCTTTAGTAGAGGTTATGAAATATATTGCGTAAGATCTCGCAGTTAGCGTCGCAGATAAAAACTTAGAACGAGATGACCATGTATACCATACTTCACATGTGTAATTTAACCATAATTTATATCATTACAATTAGGGACAGGGATAGCTTAGTGGTTTGAAAAATAGCATCCCATTCCATTAGTCCGGGTTCAAAATATGCGTTTTTTGGTTAAATATCAGTTGCTTTAACGGTGAAAGAAAACATCGTGAAGAAACATGTCCAAGTGTTCCAATAGTGAAAAATTGAAAAGTCCAATTAAAAAACTATATTATTACCATCATCTGCGACATCATTTCCTCTCAGAGTGAATATGATGAAAGCCAAATGCTACCACCTCACTTACTGTGTGCAGGTCGACAGACGTCGTCCACCTAATACGAAATTATGAATCACTTTAAAGTGCGCAGGCGGCCTTATAATAGTTTCCTTTACTGCTACAACAAGTTATGTTCAGTCATTAAAAAATATTTTTGAAATGTTCTCTATTTTGTGTATGTATCTATTTGCCGTGTAATATCTGTGTGTAAAAATCTATGGGTCACAAGATTTAATAACGTTGCTATGTTTCTATTAACAAATATCCCTTAAACAATTACGAACTCTCAATTTCTTGACACAAAATGAAACTTTTACCAAGTTGAAAATTATGTGAAAGTTTCACAACATGTGGTCGTCGGGACACAAAGTTTCAAAGTATTCAAACCGTAAGCGTTTTGATGGTAATTTACAACATACAATTTTCTTTGTTTTTCTATCCACTTAACATAACTGCACGTGACATTACATACTTACCACATCACGCCTATATCTCTCCATAGGCATAGACAAAAGTGCGTAATAAACTCCCGCGTTAATCTGGCATTATTGTGTACAATGATAAAATAATATAATAGTATTTTACTTCATTTAATTCGTGAACTTGCAGTTGGCGATAGCTTTCCCGAAAGAAATTAGCGCCAGCTATAATCTGGGATCATCCGGTACAGTATTATTATAGCTGCTGAGGAAAATTGGCTCCCGCGATTCAAAAATTTCAACCTGAGTATATTCAACGTTGAAATACATGAGCAGAATGAACAAAATGTGAAATTTGTTTTACTTTAATCTGTAATTAAACTATATAAATATCAAATGGAGCGATTGGTTAATAATAATGATTATTATCTTGGTCCAACAAGACCCTATGCTATAAAGACCAGAAATCTGATAAACCAAATATACACATTTTTAAATGCATACTTTCATAGATAAACTAGCTTTTGCCCGCGGCTTTGTTCGCATTGCTAGTATTTGGCCATTATTGAATTCTGAGATGTTTTTACAAATATTTTTTTTATGTTTCGTAAAAAATATTTTTTTTGTAAACAGTATCCTATTTTACTTCTAATACCTCCAAGAATATGTGTACCTACATAGTTTCATGATGATCGGTTAAATAGTTTTCGTGTGAAAGTGTAACAAACAAACTTACATACACATTTATAATGTTAGTAGGAATTTACATGTAGATATACGATAAATACATGTCTCTATCGCACAAATATTTGTCTCGGACGGAAATCGAACCCGCACCTTCCCACTTTGCTTAAATTTCACTAACAACGGCACCATTAGGCCAAAACACACTTCACTCTGAAATGATATAGACACGAGTATATTACGTTCTGCCAATCGCCTGTGGGAATACTGCTCCTGTAGGTATCACTTTTTATTTTGTCATGTTTTTGAACTATTCCCGCGGCGTTTCGGGAATAATTTAAAAGAAAATTGTTTTGACATTTTTGCGCACGCGGCTATAGTTACCGAGAGCAAGATCGATTATGTCATTAACCACAAAGGTATATGTATTGTAACGGAGCATATTTGTGAGAAATATAATATACTTACCAAGTCAGTACGTATACACAAAAATATATTATATTATATAAATATAATATGTGGACCTGGCGTTAAGATTTATATGTATACATGCAAAAATGTCTTGAGAACACTGATACGCAGTCATATGATACAAAACTAAGATCGTCCACTGTAGAAGCCATACACGCGTTAAATATATTACGCGTTATATATACATTCCTAATCGCAGAGGAACGAGACAAAGGAACGTTACGTCGCCTAAACCATTCACAAGCGCGTTAGACGATATGCAAAAGACGCTGGACTGCAAAGATACGGGCATAAACATTTCGGGGATTTGACTGCCGCACTTACGATTCTCAATTGACATAATCTTGCCGGCGGAGTCACTTGTGAAATCGCAACTCGAAATTACTTTAGAGGATAAGTTCCGAGGAAATTATTCGACAGAGAATGTGGGGATTGTCAACGATACAGCTGTAAGGATTAGTAAGCTGAAATAGCAATAAGTCGACCATATCTGTGGAAGACTGCAGCCGTTAGAAAAAACGAGCTCTAGAGTAGAGATCGTTGCTCAACAAACGTATTGTAGGACGCACACCAACTAGTTCGGATCATGATTTTCGAAAAGTTGCAGGCATATGATACATGTAGCAAGCTGAAGACAAGGCCTACGAACTGGGTCAGGCACCAGCCAATCTCTACACTATGACAGTTATACAAATGATTATGCACACAGACGCAACAAATATCTACTCATGTTTATACCATAAACATTATACCTGGGTAGGTATTGAAATCCAGAACTCTGTAGACTGGTTTGTTAATTACTGAATCAACAGGCTAGTCAAAATAGTGTACGAGGAGCAATAAGCGAATACAGAAAAAAATAAACAGAGATTGGATCTTGCTGTATTGGGCATTTAAAACAATTATCCTGTATCATACTGATTCATCGTAGACTGTGACATCCAAGAACTAATTCAAAATTTCGGATGGAATCAAACAGAAAGTATCAAAGAGTCCGTTGAAATGTGTCGTCACGAGTTGAAAAGTAAATGTATAGTGAATGTAAATTGTGTGTCAAGATGAAAAATGACTTTCAAACAAAAGCCTAACTCAACAACTGTATCAACACCATATCCTTTCGACGTTATGCAAACGAACGCCAAGAGGACATAACTCCCTCAAACTTTTCTTCGTCATTTACCGTCGGTGGTGAAACTTGACGTTGTCAATAAATTAAGCTAATGTTACTTTGCAACAACCCGCGTATATGGCGAATACCATTATACACATTATTTATTAAGGGTAAAAAAGTCAAGTATTCATTATTTCGGTTGTATCTACTGTCTTTAAATATAAATTATTGACGGCATCTTTGGTGCTGTGTTCTACGGAGTATAAGTTCTACTCCCATCCAGGAAAAACCTGTGCAATAGGCACGGGCATTATGTGTCTGTTTGTATTATAAGCTTGTAGTTAGAAACATGACTGTCTCGTTAGTCGAGTGGTTGCTAGCACGACTGCTGATCGAGAGGTCCTGGGTTCAAATCCTGGGTTGGGCACTATTTCAAATATTTACTTTTAAATCAAACGTTCCGTTAGACTAACATTAAGTGTATGTAATACATATGATAGAAAAATTTCAAATCAGAAATTCAAAATTAGATTTTGTTCAAGGACTTCTTAAATTAGACGGATAATTGAAAACAAATTAATTCATTTCAGATATAATTAATACTTAAATGCGACAATAATTATTAAGGCTGCGTATAATCTCTAACTAGAATAATTAAATTTATTGGTAGGTATAGCTCAGAAATTAATAATTTATTTCACAGCATACTCAGAACAAGATATTATGTACCAAGCATTAATAAAATATATGCAGAGGTACACATCTCCCAATTTAAAATGAAGTCACAACACGAATATCCTAAACGAACATGCTAAAAATTTCTTCACCTAACTAGGACGTGCGTTTAATACAAAACACAGCTTCACAAATAGAGTTATATAAAAATGTATTTTAACGGGACTGCTAGGTACTTACAGCGAATTTTGGAAGATGTTGAATGATATTATTTTTAACATGTTTATCACGACTGTTCGTGCGCCGAGCAGATTTCCATTTGAAAGTGAATGTCTGCAACCCGTGTCACTTGTCATTTTTTTTGTCACATTCCAATTGGATGTCATAGTATATTATGAATTCTCATTATGTTTATTGTGAAGCTTGACATTTGTGTCGCGAATATCACAAAGTACTATTTAAGTGTTAGTACGTGATCGGGTGCTGATCGAGAGGTTCCGAGTTCGAATCCCGGGTTGAATGCCATGAGATTCTTGTAGCTTAGAATTTTCTACTCAAAATTTCTAGTCCTGACTCCGAGTCTGGATTTGTGCGAGGTGTTTAGCAATAGGCTCACCTGCTATTCCGCGGTTGCGTGTTGACGTAACTGGTGAAACGTTGGAGTGTACTACACTTCTCTGCCTACATCTTCAAGGATTACAGGCGTGGTGCTATGTTTACGTGAAAGTAAGATATTTCAGCGCGCGCTTCTTAGCAAGCCCACGTTATGCAGATACCAAATGCGTGTTACCAAAGCACTCGCTTCAAAAGCTAAAAGTGCTTGTTAACCACATAATATATTATATTATATTATATAGTTATATTTTAATAAGGTACTTAGTATTCGTAAATAAAAACAAGCAATTTTCACATTCAAAAATGATAATAATGCAAATGCTTTTGATATCACCGGCTTCAATATACTTTTTTATTTTTATGACGTCATCGCGTCTCTTTGTTATTTTCACATTAAAAAATGAAAGTAATACAACTAACAACTTGTGATACCTCGAGCTTAAATCTAGTTTATTTTTTATTTGTAATGACGTCGTCATGTCTCTTTGTAATTTTTACATCGAAAAAGAAAAAAATAATACAACCTAGTACTTTTGATATCTTCAGCCTCAATGTGATATCTTTTTTTCTGAAGCACTAAATAATCCGTTTGCTTTATTCGCACTCAGACTTACTTAAGATTGATGGAAGAAAAATAATGTATAGGGCTGCTGGAACTTTTTTTTGTAATATTCTCAAAAATATATATATTATCAAATCCCTGCTCGGGCCCCATTGGATTTTCCTAACGTGTCTAGCAGTGGCTCGGGCTCTGAATATGAGCCCGGTGTATGGCAGTAGACCTACCGCCTCTTCCATAGTGGGACGTAACAGTAACTGGTGAAACATAGTAGTACACTACACTCCTCTGTCTACCTCTTCAGGGATTACAACCATCATGTTACGTAGTTCATTCACATTACTGGTGTATCCCTTAGTTTAGGGTTTGCCAAAGGAAACAATAGTGTTTCACATCTTTGTACCATTGAGCATAAGTCCTTACATTTTCTACAACACTGATTGGCTCAGACAAGAGTATCCAAGTTGGAGATATCAATTACAATGTTTAATATAATCGATGTCCCATATTACCCCATTATTAATCGCGATCAGTGATAAGATTTAGATGAATATAAGCGTAGAGCAGTGACCTCTTAAAATGACTTCTTACCATACCACTACCATACCATACAACCATGTTTTAAATGTAACAATAATAAATCGAAAGTAAATCAAAAATTTATTTGTTACTAATAATAATATCAAACATTTACGTATAGTAACTATATGTTTAATGGTTACGTTTCAAATACTTTAATTTAGTTTACCCGTAAGGGACATGTCGTGACGTTACGCTAATAACGATACAAACAAATAAATACTCACAATAATGAACATACACAAGAAATATATTAATATTTATAAATGTAACATTTAATTTTTGTAATTTATTGTTTGTCCTAAGCATATGAAAATGTAGGCAAATATTATAATATTATGAGCAACTTAAACCCTGTTTAATTAATATCATTTAATTCCGAAAAGTTTATTGTCTACTGGGTAAAGTATTACAGCGTCAGCCCTGCTTCACCCCACAAAACAATGAATAGACATTCAAATGAAACCTGGGCTACTGCGCCGCGGAATACAAATGAGTACTTAAGCTCTGAATGCTCCTCAAATTGACTCAAGAATCCCAATTTTAGTCACCCATGTTATTTATTCATTTAATATATCACAAACATTTATTAACACTACAGAACTGGTCCATTTCGTTCATCGAGCTTTTCAAAGCGCTCTCTCCTATTGTTTAAATTATTCCAGTCAAACATTCCCAGCTCTAAAATATATCTCAATTATATGTTTTTCTGCAACTTCCACTTATCCGTACTATGATATAACTCTATTAAAATACAAGGTTCGCTACGATATTTCTAGTAAATTTGTTATGTAGTGGCTCGGAGTTTGAATCTGTGACTCTGCCTACCTATTCAGGGATTACTGGCGTTATTTTCGTATATAATACATAATACAAAATTTTCTATAAATAAGGCAAAATTATTCACATAAAGTAGACATCGACGTCGTGTGAATTAAATATTATTATTTTATTAATATCAATCGTTTTGCTCAAAAGCCATTACCATAGGAAGTTCATTGTGTAGCAAACAATTTAGTCTGTTCGTAATAAAAATACTTTACTACTCATTAATTAACCCCTCATTTTTATACGATTTCAAACTAAGCCCTATATAAAACATCAAAGAAAAAGTCAGTGTATAAAAGTAAAATAAAAGTGACTACGGAAACTACGCAACTGCGAAATGGTATTCAGTACAAACTAAGTAGAGATGATAATGAAGATATGAGATGGAAAAATTTAATGAGGGCGGACTAAACTATTATGATCTACTTGAGAGCTTGTATATTAAATGCAATTCATATGAGAATACTTTTAATAGACAAGTATGTACGACGGCGACAGAAGTTTGTGGGACCGCAGACTGATTGATATTCTTAGGAAATAATCGTCACAATAATGGTAGAAGGCTCAATAAATTCATGTTTTGTTTAACCCATGATTGTTCTAGTTTAAAACAATTCATACTTTTGTATTTATTGATTAGCTACTGTATTCTATATTAATTCCTAGCATTTCGCCGCGGCTTCGATATTACAATGCATTGCAATAGATCATAATTATGCTTTTGTTAACCGAAAGCATAAATCTAAAAATTGCAGGTGTACTCTATGTTTTTTAATTGCAAACCGACAGGTATCATAAATTTTTCATCTCCTATTTTACCCCTGTGCGGGTGGAATTTTCTAATTTCCGAAAATCCGTTCTTAGAAAAAATCTACGTCGAGAAATAAGTAACTATACTAGATATGTCATGATTGTCTATACATACATATATCGATGGAAATCGCTTACAAATATACTTATATTTCAAAGGTTCTTTGTTTATTATCTCCCGTATTTTTTGTGAATACCACAAATACGTATTATTTATTCAATGTTAAAAGTCTCCGACATATCCGCAACAAATCAACCTCGTTGGAAAGTTTACACGTCGCTAGCGGTAAACAAAATAGTATGACATTTTTTCTTAACTGCATTTTACTAATACCGTTCTGTGCAACCATATGTTGTAAAGTTTTTATTATTCATTTCCAAAGTTTTGTATCAATTGTTCATTTTTATTTTGTAATTAATATTTATTATATTTATTAAAAATAAATAGTTTCTCCTGATAAAAATTAAGTACCTACTAAAATAATTGTAACAGAGTTTACGGAAACCCTAAGGTTTCCTTCGTAATAAGCAATCTTAGATATAAGAGAAGTAAATTATATCAGTTAGTGATGTATTCATAATACGTAAATTGGAACGCCTCGTCTCCATGGAAACCGGAACCGGAAATTGCAATCTGTTAAATAAATCATCTTTCACGACTGAACAGAAAACAATATGCAAGAATTTGAGGCCCGAAAAAATTAATTAGTACGGATTTAGGAAAATTAATTGTTACTTATAGATTTGAAGTTAAATATTACATAGATTCGAAGTTAAATAAAACAATAGAATGTGCAAACATAGAGAAGTAAAATGTGCATAAAAAGTCTTCAACACATACGCATTCCTTGGTACAAATACACATAATTATAGGGATCCCGACGTTACATTAAAGGCCCCTAATTTAAAAGATAGCGACTGGACAAAAGTACATAAAGAGGATCATATCCGCC
>DWDU01003178.1:0-11866 GCA_018245575.1 Jemadia suekentonmiller
TTAAACATTCGTTTACTTTCCCTTAGTTGTAGTAAAAAAAGCCGCACACATTTATCATGGTAAAAAAAAACGTAACATCACGCCTGTAATCCCCGAAGAGTATTTCCATATAATCCTGTTCCCAACTGATTTGAGATCGTTGCTACGTTTCCTCTTGTAAATGTTGTCCCTATTAGCCCGTATTTCGATATTCCAATACATACAAATATTAATATAAAAATGTATAATGTATAATATAAATATAACCAGATACAAACGATACCTATAAAATCTTCTTACAAAGATATTTAATTTTTATTGATATATTATTTTCATAGTCGAATACTTTAGCTTATAAAGTCCTCTCTACAATATGAAATGAAAGTGATTACCTGAATGAAAAGCATCATGAATACTTACTGTATCTAAATTTTCCTGACTCCCTCTATTGAAGTACAGTGATGAGAGTACTTACAAAACGTACTTTCGTTACTATTCATATTATTACTTCTGCTTAAATACATAGTTAAAATGTATAATAACAAATTATCGGGATTACGAAAACTATACCACGTTTCACAATTACGTTTTTAACCGTACCGCGTCGAATCGGATATTATAATGAAAGCAAAATTTTTGCCGTCGCCATTTTTTTTGGCCGTGCAAAGTATGAGTAACTCGCCGTACAGCGATTCGTCACGGCGGCAACACCCGTGCGATTTGCGCCAATCGATTTGCACACTTCAGCCGTACATCTGAATGTTAGCGACTGGTCTGAATACGAATCTTGCGAGAAATGCACGGTTTGTGTATTCTTGCATTTTTTTAACGGTAAATAAAAATATCATATCGGATCCTACAAGTGGTCATTGCGGTTCATATTATGCAACGTACAATATAAGGATAGTAACATAGATCAATCGTTGTCAAATAATCTTTGAGTGCTAACAAATCGTCCTATCCATTACTCCATACCTGCGTACCACACACATAGATTGAATAATAAACAAGTTTCAATTAACTTTCCATTTTAACGTAAATCGTTGACGGACAAATCTTATCCTGAAAATCCAGTATGCCAAGGATCAGGATGTCAATTATAGACAACATGGGAAATACGACGCGGGTCCGAGATGCGGAGCATTGATAGCGATAGTAATTACAGACACACGAGGTTATAGCGTAGCATATAAATGCTACCAATGTAGACGTATTGGATCCCTCAAGGCTTGACAATTAGTGTCAGATTTACAGTAGAGTGACTGATTTATAATATACTGTCAAATTAACAATATAAACCGAAATTTCGCACCTGTAATCCCCGAAGAGGTAGGCAGAAGAATGTAGAGCACTTCCACGTTTCACCAGTTACGTTTACGTACCACTATGGAATATACTCTCAGTTTTACAATATACTGTCAGATTTGTAATATAGTGACAGATTTACAATACACTGTCATATTAACAATACACCGTCAGATTTAAAATACACTCAGATTTACAATACACTGTCAGATTTGAATATACTGTGTAATGTAAAAGAGGCTGTTCATTTTACGTATTTTTAAATACTGTTCGATGGTCTATTTTTCGACCTATTGGAAGACCAGTGTATATGGGTAGAGAACATTTGTCACCACAAGAGTGTTACACGAACAAAACATTGTCATGCTTAATGACCTCCTAATGGTGGATGCTTACGTTTCGTGACATTGAGTCCTACTACTCCACGCGAATCTAAGGACGAGAGTCGCTCAGAGCATATTGGCTCTGTTCAATGAGGTGCCACCATAGACCGAATCAGTGTTACTGTTCTGAAGACGATGAACCAAAATGAAATTTGTTATAAGATACACAAATATATGTACTACGTACTATATTAAATCACCGACATTCTCAAGTGGAAATTAACTCATGTTCAGCATTGGGATGTTTATGTAGAACCCTAACGGATCCAATCATCCTTGACCAGTTAAAATTGACCGTTCATTGACTTTCCCGGCGGTTCGTAATAATCAAATTTACTTCCCAACAATGGACAATTACAGAGTTCCCCAATAGTTTGTCGTAGAACGATAATTTAATTTAAATTTGTACCTCATCCGGAAACACTAAGTGTTTCAACAGCCATTTTTCATTACAATTACTTGTGAAATATTTATAGTCTATTGTATTGTGGGTTTCTAAGACCATTCGAGCATTGTATTTCGTTTAGGAATACGTAATTTATGTCTAATATTTGTTACAGTCCAATTTATATCTAAGCGTAGGGAATTTGTGATTTGTTATTGGGTTGCTTTAGGCCTTACATTGTTATTCATAAATGTAACCCCTTAGTATTTTATGAAACTTTAATTGTATAGGAAGTCAACTTCATAATTATCATAAAATTATAATTAGGTATTTACTATTGATTACCTTGAATTTAAATTTTTATTATTGCTGAATGATGCATTTTTATAACTCACACGTACGTACATAATTTCGATAAACGAACATGTGGTACAACGAGCAAATATTATATATAGATTTTAAAGTTACTTTTAAGATTTAAATTACAGCAGCCGTTCAGATTTAATAGTTAACCGGTAATCGTAATAGAAAATAGGTCATCGAGTGGCGGCCGTGTCTTGGTAAAAGGAGCGTAGGTTCACCTGGTAGAAGGGCGATTATATGAAGAAGACAGCTGGGTACTGCTGGATTCTCAGGCTCAGGACCGGGAAGAGTCATTCCGATTAGCCTGAGTTCAGAAGTGGACTTCAGAAGGTTGATGATGATGATGATAATGAATCATAATAAAACTTCAGGCAGTGTCCGACCTATTTAGATAGGTATTTATTATTTCCGGGAATGTTCTACACTCCTCTGCCTACCTGTTCGGGGATTACAGGCGTGATGTTACGTTTTTTGTTTATTATTTCCGATTAAGATAGCTGAGTCTTGGTCTCCCCGCCACCACCAGTATCCATCAAAATCCGCACTGTTAACTGTATATGTATTTTGTAATTTTTTCTCAACTTCCGAACCATATTAATCAATTGTATTCAATTAAAATTTGTGATTATCAAATAAAAATCTTAGTCGTGTCGTCTGTATTAAATGCAGTTCTCGGGACGATTTTGACAATGTAGAGCTGGTGGTGTTTCGCGTTGTAGTGTTAAACAATGTTATAAAATTTACTGCGCACTTAAGTTAGGAATTCGTGGACAAATTACGCGGTACTAGGCATTGTTGCCGTCGTACCCGTTATTGGTATGGCGACCTTTTTGATTTAAGATCCTTAACAATGGATCGGCCGTGTCTATTATTATAGGAACGTTTATTGCTGTTATTAGAACAGTTACCGATATAAATTAGCCGAATCGGTATGATTTATTAATTAAGTAAAAAAAGACAAAGGGAATGCTTACTAGAATAGTCCTAATTCATAGAAAACAAATACAGACTAGTTATCTCAAATGTAATGTAATCTTTACTAACTTTGCTAACCAAAGTGGAATATTTTGACTGTCTCATAAGTCCTTTCAGAGCAGCATTTTGTTGTTGCAATAATAGCTGTCAGGCCTGTACTTACGCAGTTCTTTCCATGCTAACGACAAACTCGTAGTTCCTTAGAAGTAGCAAATGTCTGTAAGCGAAGGTGATTATTTGCTATGTGGTGGACCATCAGCCTATTTTCCACGCCTTTTAATATAAAAACTCAATACCGAAATACAAAGATTTTGCTGTTTAATTTTAATTTGTATGTACACGTATTGTAATAAATGGCATGATTAAGCACCCCCAAAGTATTTGTGCAATACGTATACATATGTATATATCTTCATTTTAATTACTGCCAGCAATTGTTACTGATCAGGGGTAGGGAGTAACGGCAGCAATTTAAATAACACGAACCAATATTGGCTTTTTGAATTATATACTGTAGTACTTTTTTGTCGATAGTGAAACATTGTATGCCTCTCTTGCTACAAATTAATTGGTAAGTTCAATTTGTTTGGTTTTCAAAATTTTACATATTCAAATTCAAAGTGGTTTAATAACAAGGTTTTACAAATTCGTAGGATATCAGAGCAGTTCAAAACATCACACCCAGTATACGAAACATCTTTATCGTCGCCATTAGTCAATTGCAGTCCACTGTTGGTTATAGGCCTCAAGGGCTATGCCCATTATCCCTACGCTGGGCTTGCAGGTTGGGGATAGCAGACACAGCTTCTCGCACTGCCTGCGCTGCTACCTATAGACGGCCGGGCATTTAGCTATGCCTAAGCAAGACTCATACTGCGATGTGCCAGGACCGGGTTTCGTCGACTACTACGACTCAGTGAATTCCGATATGATTACACGAAACATACTAATACATACATTTCTAATTCGCATTAACAGAATGTGAAATAATTACCACGAGGCTCCATTTGTAGTATGTCCTACTTCCCTAGGTGTTGGAATTTAAGTCGCAAACGTTTTCCGATATTTTTCCCCATCGCTAAAACAGTCATAGTTAATCGCACCGTCCATGTAGCTGGCCGTGTTTTACAAATTAGTTTTTCCGTGTTCCGAACGCTGCCAATTGTCTGTCCGACGTAATGCCAGGTTTTCATTCAGCATGAGCTCATTTCTATTTACCTGACTGTGAATGTGTTAAAGGCTTGCACACACACACACAGCTCTTTTGTTACCACGCGCTATTGCATATTTTGTTTCAAATGAATCGAACTACTGAAACTTGAACCTACACAATTTCATCATCTATTTCTTCCTACCTCTTCGGGGATTACAGGCGAGATGTTACGCTTATGTTTATCTTCTGGTGGTAACTGGTGAAGTGTATGAGGTCATTACGCCCCTCTGTATAACCTTTTAGGGAAATGCAGGCGTGATGATTTGAACCTACATAATAACAACTTCATACAGCAGTTAACACTACCCTACTAGGTAGTACTCGAATCGAACAGAATTTTTCTGTGATATTAATATATGCTTCTCCTGGTAATCGAACTTCGAACTTTTGGTGTACTGACAGTGTCAAACCATATTGTGATTCATAACTATGAAACGCTGAATGGAGAAATACAGGTGTGATGTTATGCAAAGGTATTACGTTCACAGATCTATTGCAAATGAAACGGCAAACTATGTATATAAAAATATGAGTAACGCTTGTTAATAGTTATACAGCGATGGTTATGGGGAAGACACCCACCTAAAGTTTGACAGAGTTTTATAGAAAAGATATTTTGGTACACTCGCAATGTCAGGCCGAGTGACACATTATGTAGACTGATGTTACAAACTACACTCCGCCTTTAAGATTTTTGTATTGCACATTGTGTGATCGTTATTATGAAAAAATATATTACGTAATTGATATGTCCATTTATGTTATACATGTTGCTGTTTGTAATTATATAAAAGAAAAAAAAATGTATTAACTACCTAAAGTATCTTATAAAATATGTACATATATGTGGTATGTTACTTACCTGACGTATCTATTCACGTATAATGTGTATACCGCCTTATCTTGGCGGTGATCTAAATATAAGCCCCATTCACACGCTTGGCAGTACACATAATCAGATCATCCTCTGAATTACACTGGTCTAACGTCTAGTTATGTTGCTGATGTGACTAATGGTGATGTTTTTATTTCGCCATATCACAATTCAGTAACTGTAGTAATTTACATACTGTTAAAATTAAATTCATTAAGGCTTGTGTATTTATAAGTGAATAATACAAAAAGAACTTCACGAATAACAAACGCGAAAGGTATTATTAAGTGGTTTGGTATATAAAAATAGGTAATAGTTGTAAACAGCGTAGTTACGAAAAGAATGGCGAGGCGTAAACAAATGGAGAATCGGAGCGTCCAACGCAAGTAGCGCATACCGGTCAGCGCGGCGAGCCGTGCGGACTCATTCACCCGATCACTTCCACCCGCTCGTTCACTCATTCACTCATTCACTTTGATCCCGGTCGCACGCACTTCCACTGGCTGGACATTGTTTTAAGCACATTATGAAACTCCGCTAATAAAGAATGCTCTTTTTGCTTTATGTTTTTGTAGTGTTTTTTGCGTGTTAAATAGAGTGACGAGTTTGTTTACGCATAAGTAGAAGACTTGGGTAAATCCGCTGGTCAGTTGACGCACGTAATTAGATAGGCGACCGTTTTAATTTTTGGCGTTATTTGATTAAAAAGCCAGACCCTTTCACCCAGTATTAGACCAGTTGTTTTTTCAGTTCGTCTATATCGGATCTTTAAACTTTTCTTTGTACACTTGTACTGCCAGTTCGACAAGTCTTTTGATCTCCTTGCTTACCAATGCTACGTCGCTCAGTTCAAGGTCACTTCGAGCTGTGGATTGGATTGTGTGCTCGAGTATACATTTAAATCTGCTGTCACATCTGTTTAATACGGCTTATACTCTTTTATTTCTTTTATGCAATATATTATGGCTATTCGGCTTGAAACTTGTGTGAAGCGTAGATTTTTACGGTATATCATAAAGTTTGGTGTTTATACAATAGTTCGAATAATTAAAAGATCAATCGTAAAAGATACTTTCTATTGTAAAAATTGCGATAAAACTTAATAAATACAATTACGATATTCTCACCACTGTACCTAACAAACAGTAATGTAATATAACACAGAGGTACAAGTAATAAAATAATGCAACAAATTTTCATACGAACAAACATACCGCATTCGAACCCCATAAATCGTGTGCAATGACACAATTTCTAAAGCCGTCACCATAAACAAGCTAATATGACTCAATCCGTGGCACACACAATACAGACGCTGCGCCAATAGAGAAACGATTTGTAAATGCGGTATGTGATTTTATTCGCATGGGGCTTTGGTCTTTATTAGTAGAATAAGTCCACTAACACACTTAAAACAACTTATTCGTCTATTCTATTGATCGTATAATTAGCTCTTTAATATAATACGGTTTATAAGATTTATTGATATCTTATTAAATTAATTTACTTTAACTTTACTGACGTTGACTATAAACGATTGTAAGATTACCTGTATGTAAGACGACGTATTATTCAATAATTTGGCTATCGCGCGGTACATGTCGTCATTTTTATATCGACTCTTTATAAGACCGGCTGCACCTGCGTGCATACCGAGTCAATCGGTTTTATTGCCCCCAATGAATTTCATGTCACAATTATATTCCGCCATTATTCCTCATAAATGCACCGTTCAAATGTCAGCGCTCTCGAAATTAGCTGAATGCAGTATCTTGAGCCGCCATCTTGTAAATAAATGAGAGGCTGACCTTTTGTACTGTAGAAGCGCTTTTGCGTTTCTGTGAACTCGATAAATGCAGATATGGCGGTGGCGGTTCGATTTTCGCGCCCTTTTTTACAGCGCACCCGTAAAATGTCGAAGGAGCCTCCATTTAAAGTTTTCACGGAGTACTATGACGTAAGATTATTCAAGAAAATTGTAAAGAGAACTCTTTTACAAAGTCGACAACATATTGACCGCTATTCGGTAGTTGCAGATGTCCATAGGCGATGGCGGCTGCTTACCATTACGTGGTCGGTCTGCCGAGTTTCTAGGCTAAATATATGAAAAAGACGTCTGTACATAAGTTGGTTTGAAAATAAATCTGTACATTGAAAGGTTATTTCCAACCTTTCAATGAAACACTCCGTGCCCTTGAAACATGTGTTCCATTATTTTTATTTATTATTATCTCGTTATACGGGTTGAACTGCGCCGGATAGAGGAGGTCCAAGTCCATCAGTGGTTTTGTAAAAGCTGAAGGATGGATGATCGTCACGCAGGTCCCAGGTCCCAAATATTCCTATCCCCAATAGTCAATAGTCGTCTTTATTGTGTATGCGTCACTCGCTTCATCCGCTTACGGTGCTTTCGGAAGCATACACAATTACTACGTAACCATTTCCAAAGTGCTACACAATGTACTAAGAAAATGGCTAGCAAACAACGGTCTGAAAATTTTATGTTAATCAATAATGAATTGTTTTATAATAACCGCTGTCACATAAAAAGTATATTTAAACTCGCTGCCAATACAAAGTTCTTTTTCTACGAACACTTAAATAAAAATACGATTACGAAATAAAATTCCCTTTTGGTGTTTACATGCGTACATAACAATAAAATACATAACAATAAAATTAACATGAATAGGTTTTATCGAGTATGAAATCTACACTAGGCTAATTAAAACGTAATTTAACGTGTCTACTTTTCCTTGCTAATCGTTATAATAAAATGAATACTTACGTGAACCTTGAGGGCGTCGTTGTTTGAGTGGTTTTAATCGGGTTTGCTGATCGCGAAGTCCTATGCTCGACTTTCTGGTCGAATGCTTAGACTTTCCAAGAGTCGCTATGAGTCTGGACTAATGTCCGATATATTTATACCAATAAGCTGACCCCTATTCCATGGTTGGACGTAAAATTTAAAAGGCGGATTGTGTGAGTGTACTACACTTCTCTGCCTACCCCTGGGGAGAACACAGGCGTGAAGATAAAAACATACCTTTATTTATTCGCCTGTTGTCATTATAATGTGTGCGTTAATTAAACTTTAAATAAATATTTTCCATAATTCATTAACGAATAATTAAGAACAATTATTCCGATGCTTCAATAAAATCCATTTGACCTATGATATAATTAATTACACGTATTCTTACTATAAGTAGTATAGCGACAAGCTATAGGAAAACTAGTCACTAATGATTCTAATATAGACTTTCTAAAAGTCATTCGGAGTCTGGATTTGTGCTCGATGCATGGCAATAGGAGTGAGCATTGCAATGCGAGGCGAAAGCTTGATTGAAAAATCATAGGAGTATAGGTACCTACACTACACTTCTCTACCTACCTTTTCTGGGATTACAGGCGTGATATTCGGTACATGAAAAAAGATCTTATTATTTATTTATAGGTTATTTTTAACGAACTGTAATCAATTTTTATCTGTAGATACAAACACTTAACATTATTCTGCTTAAATATGTATTAGGGTTGTACCCAAAAATAATTCCAAATAACATACACATTATTTTCTTTTATCTTTGACACTAGTTTTAGTTTTCGTTCGTAAAACGTATCTCGTTTCAACTGGATACTCGTTGCTGTCTGGCGGTGGGTAGAGTCCTTAATAATATTACATATTACACGAATAAAAACACGATCCAATAATGAGAACAATCGGGAATGAAATTATGAAGCAACAGTTGTAATATGCATTAGCTTGATTAATGTGAAAAAAGATTTTTATCATTGTTATTGTTATGCGGCAAGTACAATTATTAGTTGAACAATTAGAAAATGTATGGCATTGTCGACTCAACGGCAGCAAATAAATATATTTGATATGAAATTATCGTGGACGGAACTATTATGTGGTCTATCATTATATCGATTGGACGCTTACTAATGTTATTGAACGGTAACCGAAAGGTAAACTTTGCAGCTAAACAGGTATATGATAACGTTGTGAAATCTATGTAACTACTAAAATATTAACAAAACTATGGAGCTCACGAGTTCCATGTGATATCTGTTGTGTATTTTACGACGAGCGTGAATTACCAAGTAGTGCGCGTTATGGACTTTCGTCCCTTATGTAAATATCTACGTCATTTTAGTTAGCGAATTTAACATTATAAGTGCCGCTTTGCGGTGAAAATCAACGCGGTGATTCAATTAGTCAAAGAAAAATAACAAACATCACGCTTGTAAATCCCCAAAGAGGTGGACAGAGGAGTGTAGACACTAGTACACATCCACGTTTAACCAGTTACACTATGGAATAGGGGGTGAGCCTATACACAGGAGCCAATTTCAGACTCCGAGCCACTACTAGAATTTTTTATGTGGGAAAAATCCAATAATACCCAACCCGGAATTCGAACCCAGGATTTGGTTCCATGATACTACTTACAGTACTTCACGTTAGTTTTATTTTTTATTCCGCTGTACATAATTACAAAGTTCCTTTGTTTTGTCAGTTCTCTTCTAAAATTTGTACATATTTATTTTAGTTAATAAGAAAAATTGGTCTTCCTTTTTTATTTAAAGCGAATACAAATCAACTAAGGAGAGGGGTGGAATACATCAATACATTCCTTAAAATAGTTTCACTGGAAAGGATTGCTCACACTTTAAAAAACACCCTTTCAACGTTAGCGAAGTACCCAAGTTACTCAAGAGCGAATGACTGAACGGGCGAGCGAGTGAATGTACGGCTGATTTATTTGTCTATCCGCTGCGCGGCCAATCGTCCTGCAACAAAGCTTTGACTCGCTACCCGTTTGCAATTCAAACACACTGTAATACTGTGTCACATTAGATTGGCCAAACATGATTTGATCGGAACTGATTTGTTATTTTTGCTATTAGCACTTGCTTGAATTAGATTACACGGTTTGGACTGGAATTTCTACTGGAAAAAAGATATTGTCTAATACTATAATATTACGAAGACTATAGTATACTAGTAATTGTGCTGTTTATAGACTAATTGCAGATTGGTCAGCGTGTTCACGGAAGAAGCATAAATTTTAATAGCAAAGTATTCTGTATTAAGTACGTTTGATTGTCGTAAAGCTTGAACTCACAAAACGCAAGACAGGTTAATTGAGAGAATGAAGAAGTTAATCGAGCTTCAAAAATGAAAGAAAGAATGGTAACATCCTTATCGCCTCCATAACTGTATCATTATTGCAATTGACGTTCATATGCTAACCGAACTTAACAAATACATGTATGGTGTACAAAAAAGGTAAATACGAAAGCATAGTGTCTCAATAGGCTTTACTCTGGAAACGGTACGCACAAAGGAATCTTTTTCTGTGCCATGTTAAGAAGGCGGCTGGTGTTTTGGCGTGTACCGTTAGCAGAACGATTATTATTTTTTGTTTCGTATTGCTTGATTGGTTATATTGTCACCTCTCAGTTATTAGTTACAATATTTAAAATACAATAAAATGAGGTTTTAAACAGCTATTATTTTATATTTCTTAATTTATGTATTTATTGTGTTGCAGGTATGTGATATTTACACATAATACACTATAAATTAAAATATACCTTAGAGCAACATATTTGGTAAGTTTTAAACTAATTGTAACCATTGAATATATTTAATTCGAGCAAGTATTATTTATTTTTATGTAAATAACTTCATCCAATGAATAATATTAGAAATTATTCGTAATTTCGAAAAAAATCCCATCAGTTTAACTGAATGTAGGACAACTGTTCAGCCACTGCGTGTTTCCTGTCTGTACCCGACGTCATTCGTCGCACCAAAGGGCCTGGGACGAACGAACAAAGGTAGCAGAAACCAATTTGTTACGTGATAATATGCTCCCACCCTTCACACCCTACCACTGATTTCTCCCCCCCCCCACGCCAATACAAAATGAGACTTATTTCACCTTCATCGCTTCTCCAGCTTTTGTAAAAGGATATTTTACAAGATGTTCTTTTGTTTTCTTTTTATTTCCTCAATATTAAATTTCACAGTCGACGTTCCGTTGTCCGCATTTATTCGTCTGTCTCATATTGTTTATCTTTCATCCAAGTAAATTAGACAGGTTACATTATGAAACTCAGAAATAACTGCCACGATAAAGTTTACATGGAATAATAAAAATTGTAGTAAGTCAGAGAAGATGTGGTGCCCAAGTAATATTTATTCACGATTTACTTATTTGATATGTGCCAATCTGCTATTTGCTGTAAGTTGAAATTGGTCGTGTTGGTTGCAAGTGCGACTGCCGATCGGGAGGACCTGGGTTAGATTCCCGGGTCGGGCACTACAAAAATGTTCTAATTTAGATTTTCTAGTAGTGGCTCGGAGTCTGGAT
>DWDU01003179.1:0-11864 GCA_018245575.1 Jemadia suekentonmiller
ACGTAACTGGTGAAACGTGGGAATGTTCTACATTCCTCTGCCTACCTCTTTGGGGATTACAGGCGTGATGTTACGTTTTATAATCTGAATGTGTAATTCTTGGCTTTCACGAGTTTTGTTCTGATTATTCCGTAGGTTTACTTTTAACCACACGCGTAAAATTGGTAATAATAATTATTAAATCGCAGTCACGTAAGATGTTGTACTTCTTTGTCGTGACAAAACAAAAATAACTCCAGAAATTTACTCAACTAATAAAAAAGATAAAATTAAAAACAATTTTTTGAACGTGCCAAAAAAGTACAGAACGCCTGCGGTCTGGCAATACTTTCACTCCGTTAAACGCGCTGAATATTCTCTCAAGTACCTACCTATTTGCATTGTATTGATCTAACACTCGTTCAATTTAAATATGCAAGTATAAAAATATTTACCATGTCAATTCCTGAATGTGGTAGCCGCAGGGCTTTATTGAGAACTAAAGTTGCATTAAGTGAAATAACTTTTGAATTGAACATAGAACTAACTGTCAGCGCAATCGATTCTGAAGCTCTAACTACGTCATAACTTATTAATCCGAAAAAACGATTAACTGACTCTAACAATCATAATGAACATTCGTAACACATTCTAATTAGTATTATATGAGATAAGGCAGTGATGAATAAAAGAAGTATAACAAATCGACAACATTTATTAGACCCAAACGAAACCAACACCTATGGAAATGTCTGTAGGATATAAAAAAATGTCAAAATATAGCATCATTGAAAACGAAACTAGCGAAACTTCTTCGCATACAAAAATCAACAAAACACAAGTAAACATAAATCAAACAGAATAATAATAATAAAAAAAAGACAACAATAAATCACTTATAATTATCGTAACCATACAGTTAACGGATTTTTGAACTAGAGCGACGGAGAATACTTATCTTTAATTAAAAAAAACCAATTTAAATCAACAACCTCAGATTTTTTTTTTAATTACCAAAAACAAAATTAAACCATTAGTGACACGCGGCGTCTTTTTTTGTTGAATTGTGATTTTATGGAATATTTAGCAAAACATTTTCCAAAAATGTTTTGAATAAATACCTGTGTAGAATAACTGGAAATATATGTTACTGATTGAATTAATTTTATTATATAGAATACGAAATACGGCAATATTATTACATATTATATTTTTTTTGAGTACCCTACGCAAGACAGGAAAAATGCTTTTTTGACTATGTAGGTACAGATTAGAAAATGGAATAATTTAAACATTCAAACTATTATTACGCACGAATAAATATTTGAATTATTTAATAAAGAAAAATGATTACAGGAATGCATCCGCATATGTCACTGAATTTTCATAAATTCCACATTTTATTAATATGTCCAAATAAATATACAAAAAGTTTGTAGTTTGTAAAAAAATATATAAAATATTTCATGATTTATTACAGTCTGTATTTAAAAGAAATGTCTTTTATGGAAAGTTTTATTATAGTCTGTATGTAAAAGAAATAAGTCTCTTATGGATTTTAAAAGAAATAATCCATAATGCATGTATGATAAAATTGGCCAATTAATACGTTCGATTTCGATTCGTAATTTCGAAAATCCTCGTTTGATAAAGTATAATATTATAGTAAGATAGTCAAAATTAAAAATATGAATCATAACAATATATTAACTACAATCGCAATGTAGAACACGATTAAAAGAAATGGATTTCGTTAAAGTATTAATACCGAATACTTCAATATTAAAAAAAAAAATTGTATTTCACTTGTATAGGGTATGGAAATACTTTGCCGTTAAAGACAATTTATAATTACTAGTGCCATCTTTTGTTAGAACTGGGAACTTAATGCCTTCGCCATTTATTAGATAATAATCACTAACTTATCTTTTACTAGATCGAACGTATATTATTGTGAGGAAATGTACTAGATTTAAACTGTAAAAGTATCAATAATCAAACTATTAAATTTGTTTTCCAACTCTCGAAGGTTTAAAGCATCAATTTTTGTTCCAATGCAGCCCATATCGGGTCTAGAGGGACGGAAGCGTAGTTGTTGTAGGCACTCCCGTCGGCGATGACAGATGGCGTTGGTTCGCCGAACTTAATAATATAGTCTTGCATGGCGCTAGATGGCGCCTGGCGACGGCGCGCTGACGCCATTCGTAGACTTCGCATCATTGCTGTAGATTTTGTGCGTTCTGTAATAAATGTACAAAGAAAATTAATGTTTTTTATTGAAATCTTAACTGTCGTTCCTAATTAACATAATTGTCGTTCGTATAAGTTAATTTATTAATTTTTTTTAAAGTATTCTCGTATTATTATAGGTACATTGTAGTGTTTCCTTGTATGACACCGACTCCAAAAATAACAATAATTGTACGTACATTATACATATTATGGTGATAATTTGATTGACTGTTACTAATTATTTTTTCACTTTTTAGTGTATATTAATTTCTTTGTTAAAATTTTTGTTTATTAATATTAATTACGGCTTTTTAGACCACTTTATTTTCGTCGCGTACAAGCCGTCGTTTTTACACACTTATAAACAGTAAACACTGTTCCGCGCGTACGTTTCGTATGAGCGTAAGCGCGCTACGACCCTTCCCCTCGCATCGCGCCGAGCAGACAAAACGAATGCATGGACGCGTGTGTTAGTTATCGTTAGTTTTATTAAAGTACGAAATACATAGTGCGTAGAAAGTGTTATGGCAAAACGAGCGTAGTGTCGTAAATACACTGGTCTGAAAGAATCCTTTACGGAGCAGGGAAAGTAGCACCGAGTGTCAAATACTATGCCAATGCTATGTAAGGAAACAAAGGAGACAAACGTGGAAAAGAAATCTTTAATTACCTAAATGGATTAGGTGCTTACACCAACTGTTCATAATCAACTAGGTAAGACAACTGGTACTATTACCGCAGTTGTTACCAACAATAAAGGAAAAATAATGTGTCTGACTGCTACGTTGGTCGTATTGGATGCAAGTGCAACTACCGATCGGGAGGTCATGGGTTCAATTCTCGGGTCGGGCTCTAGTAAGTTTTTCCAATTCAGTTTTTTTTTAATATATCGCTCGGAGTCTCTATATGTACCCGGCGCATGGCAATAGGCTCACCACCTATTCCATAGTGGGACGTAAACGTCCAATCCTCTGTCCACCTCTTCGGGCATTACATACGTAACGTCACGTCACGTGGAACGATGTACAAGTGTGTGCAGGACGCACCCTCGGCGGAGGTGAGCGGGCAGTACTTGAGCGTGTGCGCGGAGTCGCCGCGCGCGCCGCAGCGGCGGCACGTGAGCGCGCGCAGCACGGGGCACAGCACGCGGCCGCCGGCGCGCAGCGCGTGCGAGCGGTAGTACGCCTCGCGCTCGCCGTTGTTCTTGCAGAAGCGGCACATCAGCTCCTGTCCACCGCGCGACGCTCGTTTAGGCGAAACGTGCACGCTTCATACTATTATCGATGCTCGTTTGTCGCCCGCTCCGAATTCGGACCGAACGTACATTTTTTCAGATACGCTGCAGCTTCTATATTCACATATTTGTACAGAAAATTTAGAGGCCGCATAAAAGATTCAGGCAGCAGCGTAGGCGATGCGTAAAGCTGTGGTCGGTGATGCTGATGACGGTAATGATTGTTAAACGAAGAGCTATTAATAAAAGATATACAAAGTTTTCGTTTAACAAAAACGTAAACTTATACTAATTCCTACAGATTAGCCCGACTTATTGTACATTTAACCTTTAGTCTCTGCTAACCCTGCCGAGTCTAGCGCTGATTGCCTCGTGGTCGTATTGGTTGCAACCGCGACTGCCGATTGACAGGTCCTGTGTTCTAATCCCGAGTCAAGCACTATTGGATTTTTCTTGATTTTTTAGTAGTTTATACAAGACAAAAACCGTAACTTAACTGGGGAAACCTACACTCCTCTACTTACCTCTTCGGGGATTACAGGCGTGACGTTACGTTTTTTTAACCTTTAGTCTTCTCAGTGGTGTAGGAACTTGAACAATGGAATGTAAAAAAGATACCTCTTGCTTCTTCCCGTTTTCTCTCTGTCGGCTCTGCTCCAGCTCCCGCAGCAGCATATTCAACACAACGTTCGGCAAGGACTTCAGCACCTGCATCTGCTGGTCGGTTATCACGTCTTGGTGATTAAACGTAGGACCTGTCAGGTTAGGCGCTGAAAGAAATTACATATTTTCATAATATAATCTGACAATTTTAATAATACATTGCAAATTAATAGCGAATTCTTGCCACCCAAGGCTGTTTGATCGAGTTTATATTATAGCTGAGTTTAAAAATAAAGACAAAAGATATACATCGTTATAATTATGTACTTACATATATTTATCAGGTGTCATTAAAGTTTAACTACGAAACAAATCTAATACATCTGCATACAAATATTAATTGAACTGAATAATAGCATTAAACGCAAAAAGTACTGCATAGCGGTAGAAATGCGGTGAGGCGGTGATGCCGTGGCTGGCGAACCTTGGCTAAAAAATCTTTCAATACACAGCTTTGAGATAAATTGAACCTTTATACTTACCTTCAGCAGCCCGACTAGTGATAACCTCAGCAGCAGTTGCAGACCAATCCTGGCTTCTAGGCAAGCGCAACGCCGGCGTGCTCTCGGGATCCGGCCACGACTTTTGCCGGAGATACGCACTAGATGGACCCATTCCCATTAAAACTGAAATTGAACATGCCACTGGGAAAATGCTTCATCAACTACAGGACACCGAAATATTATTGGATAGCCCATATATCTTTTCTTGGTATCTTACTAGTCAATAAGAAAGTCAATATCACAAACTACGAGAAATTTTATTTATGAAGGTTTATTGTGAAAGCTATAGAAATTATTTTGTAGATAAAAATTATTGCTATTAAATTAACTACCCTTAACAGGTTCATCGAGCGAAAGGACGAAGAAAAGATGACAGATAAGAGTAGTTAAACCTTAGTACACGCATATGTCCAACTGATGAGCAATACTGGCTGATAAATTATGGCAGACGCGCGATGAAAGGCTAAGTTTTGTCGAATAATAAGTCACAATAAATATTTACTTTTGCGATAAGAAAACCTTTCCTCTTCAGGGTCGTATGGTGAATCGGAGCCGTTCATACGGAACTCTTGCATCACGGCATCTCGTCGTTGCGAAGTTCCTAAAAACGTCCATCGTAGAACAATTTCGAAATGTTAACGGCTAAAATTCATGTATGAAAAAGGCAACGACCTATTAAAATGAACTAATTTAAAACAGTAGGCAGAAACAACAAATTTCCACCGCAAAAAATCTGAAAAACTTCTAATAAATGTACTTTTAAGCTCATCCGGTTAAAATAATTATATGTCAAATTTTAATATCACCTAAACGCGCGCAGGCTACAATCGCGTCTAAAACTATAAAACTGAGCCCTGTCGTATTAGGCACAAAGGTCAGTATAACAACTTTATAGAATATCACCATGATGCACATAAATTACAGTGGACTGGTTGTATATGCAATTGTTCATAAACCTTTTACTAGAGTTTGTGAGTTCGATTCCCAATCAATGTAATTATTTCTGTAATAGGTATATATTTTGAAGTTTTGTACTGCCCCTCTGCCTACCTCTTCGGTGATTACAGGCGTGATAAATTGGAAATAATGGTAAGTAAACAATCAGCTGTCTGATTAACATTACTGGTAGGTTCTTGCTTTGGCTAGTTTAGTTGAGAATCAGACATTATTAGTATTATCATCATGAATAATGTTAAAAAATATTTTACGAAACTACTTATCTGCAGTTAAAGCAAAGTACCTTCAATAAAGCTGGTAGACCTCGTCCTCGAGGGCAGTTCCGATTCTTGAAGTCTTATTTGGAACGCCGACCACGAGTCTAAAGATCCCCATGGCGTGTACTGTAAGTGAGATGATTCACTTCACATCATGTGCTCTATTGCGTGAAAAGAATCACATTGATATAAAATAAATGTTGTACAGTTAGAGGATATATCTGATTCATTTGTAATACGTAATTATGTACGTAAATCGGCGTTACAATAATTGTGTTCGCTTTCTAATAGGACGTACAATTTTAATTATTTTAATAAAATCCAGAACATATTCAACGGTCATAATCAATGTATTGTGTAGAACGTACGATACTTATATCGATAATTAACCTCTTCACATATCATTGTTCTCGAACAGTTCAAAATACGAATCTAAAATGGCGGCGCAGAGTATATTGCACACTTTTTAACTGCACACAAAAAAACATTTAAATTTGCCATCACAGTGTTCCATTTCTATCTTATATACAACAATAATAAGGAATCAAATAATAAAAAGGAAAAGCCTTTCTTCTTCGATATAATTTTGTAGCGTAGCGATAGGTATGCAACGTTCCAGAGTAAAATGCACGATTTAATTTGATTTCGATTAACTTTTTGAATGTCAATAAAGCAAGCCACCACACTATAGCTTCAGACCGATGGACAAACTGCTGTGAAGAGGGAAGAACATTTAAACAAACTGTACTTCCTGCTATGATACTACTGAAGCCTAATATTTCCTATGCTACTTATTGTAAGGAAAAATCTGTTAAAGCTGATGAACGATTGAAACAGGAACTCTAGACCGAACCATAATAACCCAATCTAAACATTTTAACCCCTTGCATTCGTTGAAAACATACAACGTTTAATATATTTTACGCTATCGAAAAGCAGGTAGTTATATTTGATTGAATAATGGCCATAACTACATTAATCAAATATAAGTAAATACTTATTGTAGGATAAGTAAGCGTTTACCTTTATTATACCTATTTTATTTTAAATCATGTAAGTAATTTAAGATAGAAAACCAGGGAGGTGTGAGACATAATGGGATAGTAATTATATTATGTACTTATAACACAATATTAACTCTGATATAATTTGCAACTATGTATGTATTTAGTAATTACTAGATTCGAACATATACAGAACAGCAAAAGAACAGTAGGTATAGGACACTCAATGCAATTACCTACCTACACATTTTAACCAATGTTTAATATCTAAGTTCGTTTCTTAGAACTGATCACGCAATAAGTTCACTACACAGTAAAGTATCGTTAGACGCATAAATTGGTACCTAAATAAAGGTAGTTTAAAAAAATAATTAACATATTCATAATTAAGGTACTAGTATAATAAACTTACTTGATCAGAACCCCCACTGCTGCAATCACTGTAACTATTAAAACCCATAATATTACGATACAAATGAAATTTATATTATTCGGTCTGACTCCACCAACGTGTAACTTAAAAATAAATCATTAAATTTAAGAACACGTAAAGATGTAACTTGAACTGAGCTCGATGCCGCGGCACACGCCGTCTGATTGGTCAATTTCTTAAATAATAGTAATGGCGTCGCATCTTTCCAGGACGTGGCAGGCGAAGTAATATTTTTTTTGCAGCGTAAACAATTAACGCGCACACCTAATCTGATTACGTAAGCAATAGGGTTTATTTTTCTATACAATACTTTGACTATTAAGACGTATAAACAATAAAAGAGTTGTGTAGATTTATTACCTAATTCCGTCAGCAAAAATATAGCTAACTTTCAATCATTTTCCAAATTATTCATGAATAAATTTTTAATTTGTTGATATTAAGTTATTTTATACATCATCATTGCCATTGTAAAATACTTTGTATGAGACTAAATTATGTGATGAGCTTGTCGATGGATTTAAGAACATCAATTCTTAATTTGAAATCCTATATTACAAATCAAAGTTAATGCAGTTCTTTGGCAGCATAAGAAAGGAAAATAAACATGTCTAGTTTAAAGGCTCCCCTTATTATGTTCTCGCAGTCATATGCTTACATGAATTATGCTTATTTTATGTTATACTAATCTTATTCGTTAACAAGACTCCTATGGTCTTCAATAATACATTAGCGTCATTATACTTTTAAAATTTGATTTTCGTGCAGGAAATAATGGCGTAGAACATAATTATGACATGACTTATATAAATATCGGGCTTAATATGTTATTGTTAATTCAGCATATATATATTGTACCTAATCTGGTAGAACATTAAAGGTAAGTAATGCTTTCCTTGTTATTAATTGACATTGTGGCGATCTCGTATGCACATTACTTTATGCAATGATCTTTTTCGAGAATTCGAGCGGAAGCTGAAGGCTTTGTTGTTGAATAAAATGATATAATATAGTAATACTTAGGGACATAGAATTTACCCTCGGTATTAGGAGAAAACGTGTAAATGACATGTTATAAAAGATAAAGTTTAACCGCCTAAAATTGTCTTTACAATGAAACTTTGATTCGTAAAGATTAATATGCTTTAAAATAATACTCGTAAATCACCTGTTTTAATAATTTTATGTTCCGTTTAAGTATATTATGGCGTATTTATAACAGAATAAATACGCCATTTATTCTATATCCACTAATAATAAGAACCAATATTTTTTGTAATTCATATTTATTACGTATTGTTAATCATTATGACAGGGCACGCACGCATATAATACAATTTGGTAGTACCTTTTCTTCCGACCTATATACTTTACAGACAGTAATATATTTAAGGCTAAGAGATATCATTCTAGGTAACCTATAGGAGGGACCTTCGAGAGGCATCTGATATCCTGAATTAGTTACCGGGATGTGTCTGCAAAAAACCACTGCTGAACAATTTGTAATAATAGTATAGAATAACGTTATTTCAGGCGAGTCACTCACGGCGATACTCTCCATCTGTTAAGCTACATAACATATACCGGTAGGTTACTAAATACAATTTAATATATGATTATGACGTGTGCTAATTAAACCATTTTTTCGAGGTGCCGCAACTCGTCTCAAGTCATATTCACCAACTCTCAGAGCACGAAGCTACGGGCCGGACATGTGCTAATGTAATCAATTAATAATCAGTTAATCAGTTGTGCTAGATGCTTTACAAACTACAATTGCGTGCTCGGCTCACGATACCGGATCCTAAACTGCCTGCACTTGCCGCCCGCGCTCCGCAATATGTTGATGTGACAATAAAACTGCCTTTTCTTCAATTACCAGCAAAGCTAAAACTTACAAAAAGCTACATTACATCCATTATTCTATAACGAATACCTACCTGGCATGAGTTTTTGCACATCAATACTTACATTGTTAATTAAAATTTCATTAACCAATGTGATGTTGGCAACGATACGATTATACGGGTATCAATATAAAGTGTCGTTTGTATAGAAATTCAATCAAAATAAAACTACAATATACGATATAGGATATTTATTACAGCCTCGTTTCAATATGTAGGATCTCTGGCAAATACTGATCGATTTACAATGAATATGTCTACATAAACGAAAAATTATTGGCAACACTACCACTTACAATAAGGCAACATTTTATTTAACACGAAAACACAATTTAGTGAAATAGACAATTAAAATTTATGAATCATTTGTCTTATATACGATCTTATTATTGTCTGACAAGAAAAAGTACTTAAACATCACTAATGTTAACATACCCAAAATGTTGCCATATTGTTTAAAATCTTACTGTGTTCATACGAGATTCTCTCACAAACTTGATTATATAAGACTGTTTGTGTGAAACTTGCCAACATTAAAAAAAAACAATGCTATAAAACAAAACAAGATCACTCACATTAACATCTAATGGTTCCGAAATTGATCGACAACTATGAAATACATCATCAAGGTCTTAATGTGAGTAACAGGAAAGCCAATGTTTAATATCTATGGTCACTACTGAAGATTGTATTTTGAGGATTACTTACAATGATATGAAAACAGAACAATTGTAATATTTTGTATGAACATATTGTTTATGAATAGAAACCAGTATGATTATAATAGACTGATCTATAGCAGGTAGTTTTCTCATTTGATGGTTATTAGCATTATCATAATATCCTGGTAATTTTCGTACATAATATGCTAGGAAAAAAAAATCGAAAATGTGTCTGTTACAACATGTCACACTAACAATAATTCAACACACAATCTTCACTAATGTTTATTCTAATACCACCCCTTTAGTTGACATCACCAAAGTACTCCTTAGCAGCCTTGGTGTCAGGCTTAATGGTCTTGGAGCCAGGATGCCAGTTCGCTGGGCACACCTCACCATACTTGTCAGTGTATTGGAATGCTTGTACCAGTCTGAGAGTTTCTTCAACTGATCTGTTGATAAAAATGTAATGCTTAACTTATTTACAAATTGGATTGTCAGATTGTGGTAGCATGCTGTTGTATGCTGCTGTTAATGCTATTCTTAATTTAAAGAAACAGATCCACATCCAGTTTCTACAGTAATTTGTATATACGTAACATAACATCACACCTGTAATTCTGAAGAGGTAGGCAGAGGAATGTAGTACACTCCCACATTTCACCACTTACGTTTACGTCCCACTATGGAATAGGTGGTGAGCCTATTATTGCCATACACAGGGCACATTGCCAGACTCCGAGCCACTACTGGGAAATATAATTTAGAAAAATATGAGTGCTCGACCCAGGAATTGAACCCAGGAGCGACCGATCGGCAATGAAGGTGCAACCAATAAGGCATTTGTATATGTTTAACATTAAAGTACAATGAAAAATATTTCAGGATCTATTTAACAGGATTTCAGGATTAATATCAATACGAAATCTTCCTGTGTTTCACTTCTATGTCACCCGGAATATATCATGTGAACTATTCTACCACACTGACAGATCTTATCTGGGCAGATGAGAAAATATTATAACTGAAATAGTTAAAGTTAAAAAAAAATATTACATGAATTTGAAGTATATTATAAACTTATATGCTATTATATATGTACTTCCAAATCTTGCTTGCTTATAGTATGAGACAGACCAATACAGCTGTAAATAAACACATATATCTTAAGCCTACTGCAAATGGCTATCAATAAAAAACGATGGCTATAAGTAATAATGGCTATCAATAAAAAACGAATCAATACATGGAAAAGAAGACGCATAGTGTTAAAGTGTGTTAATTATCGCTCCATAATAACTGATAAGTGTTCTGTGTGGAGAATCCTCTTTAAGGTAGATAAGATAATATGTAAGGAAAGCAGAATTTGTGTAATATAATTTAAAAACTATTGAATGAATTTTTCAGAATGTAAAATACATATTTGTGCTCCTCTGTTTCCGTCTATTTTTTATTTTACTTATTTTACCTATAACTTCTAATAAAAGAAAGGAACTTCTAAAATTATTTTTTAAGTTTTTATGATGTTACGTATTTTTTAAACACTGCTATGTTACGCGATAAATTAGATTCATGAAGGAGACAAACAAACGAAAATTTAATTGTTTATGTGTATTAAACGATTTATGGCGATAATTGACTGCTTGATAATAAAATGTATGTCATGTAGTCTACAATAGATAATATGATTCACACTTTGGAATTTGCAGATTAATAAACGAATATATTCACAACGACCTGTGCCCGCGGCTTCGTCCGCGTGGAAATTAAAAATTCTAAAATGAAAATAGCCAAGTTACTCCTTATGACATCAGCTATAAGCCAGAGAAAGTCCCGTCAAAATAGGTCTAGCAATTCCAGTGATGAGCCGGCACAAACAGACAGACAATTTTTTTTTATAATCTAGTTATAGTTTTAGTTTCTCAAACATATACTGTTTCACATAAAATATATTATAAAAACGTAAACGTAACATCACGCCTGTAATCCCCGAAGAGGTAGGCAGAGGAGTGTAGAACACTCCCACGTTTCAC
>DWDU01003180.1:0-11862 GCA_018245575.1 Jemadia suekentonmiller
TATGGAATAGGTGGTGAGCCTATTGCCATACATCGGGCACATATCCAGACTCCAAGCCACTACTAGAAAATCTAAATAAGAAAATTTTTGTAGTAATTTTAGTACACTTTATTTAATTCACCGATAACCGTTAACGTTGCCATACAATCGTGCACATGCTTGACAGTTCGCGTATGTGGACTTGGATTGTTGGATAAAGTAATGGTTCCATAAACAGCAACAGACTTTCTATTGGCCAAGAAACGGCGCATTATTATGATGGAGAAAAACAAGAGTTACCAACATAATTCGCAGAATTAACATGTTGAAGTGGAAAAATGAAGGATCTATCGCTCAAAGGGCTGATAACCAATGAGGCAGGAAAGGCATCGTCTGACGGACACGTCTTGGTAATAAAAGCATTAATCGCCTTCCTACCAGGTGGCTTGATGACCTTAATAAGGGAGCATCCGTTGAATTTTCATTTCAGTTGTATTCATTCATTTCAGTTGTATATAATCTAGATCAATAAGTAAATTTCAAAGAAAGTTTCATTATGACTTTCATCGACTAAATGATTCCATAACTGCGATCGATTTTCGAGCAATGAACCCCACAGTCATTGGTCTGGAGGTACGTCTGAAGCACATCAAATAAAACGCGAACGGAACGTCAGCGGCCTCCCGGGAGCGCTGCATGGCACGCGTCAGACGTATCGCAAACAACTAGACCGTTAGATGAATTGATGGATTCCGTAAGGATAGACAAACGGATTAAATTTCACATAACTACACCCATCGTTTTTGTTTTGGTCAACACTTACGTCTTAGTCTAGATGTTAATCAACATACAAATAGTCAGTAGACTCAACGTTTATTTCGGTGATTAGTCTCTTTTCATTTCTTAACAAAATTGAGCATGCCGTGTTCACATGTAATTGCAGAAGCATGAATTTTACGTTCTATTTGCAATATTCAAAAAAAAATACTGTTTTTTGTGTTGGTGGACCTTAAAGATAAATAAATAAATGAAGTCAGACGTAAAACAAGCATTCGTGTACATTATAGAAATATTTTCCCTGGAAATCGAATTCATAACCAGCAGGTAGTACAACTGCTTAATACGAGTAGGTACATCGACAGACAAGTGTCATAATGACAGAACACCCGTGTTCAGTTATTGTACGACAAAAACGATTGGTGATGACGATAATAATGATAAAAACTTCACAGCGGAATTTCGTAACACCATTGAAGAACCTTTAGTCTAATAAATAGCAACCTGATCCGACTGTCTAGCGTGAGATGCCAATCGTGCGATCACGTCTTCGTAATAGAATTATAAAAGTCTTTTCATTAAATATTAATAACCTTTTAAATATCAATATCCTTTCTTTTAAAAAAACTCAATATCTAAACGAAATGTGAATATTTGTTCCTCGCCAATTACATTATTTATTGCTAAACTAATAATAAATATACCTACTAACAGTTCGAATAACATCAGCTTTTATTTTAAAACTTCCTTGTATTTTAATGTACAATACGTGACAATGTTTTTAAGATTTAGTTCCTTATTTTCAATACATATTTATTTTAAACTAAACGCGCACCGACACACGCATAAAATGAGTTTAGTGTCTGTTCAACGCGATCCCGACGCTGTCACTCGCTCGCAAACAATTAGTGACTTGACATTAAAGTGTCATGTAAAGTGTAATCGATGTGTCCAAAGTCCCGGGGCACGTGACCGCCACGCGTTGAAATTTGGGGACTTCACCCTATACAGACTGAAACCAACCAACTTTGAACTTCGAACTCTGTCATATCCCCTCTTAAAAACAGGACGAAATGGAGCGCTCCAGGTCAATCTTTTCTAGCGGTCGTTGTAAGGTAACTTTGTTTTCATTTTTTCTTATTGTTATATATTTGGAGGACAACATTTAAGTGTTTTTAAAGAAGTTAAAATACTTACTAGACGTTCTTTACCGTTGCATCGGGTATAAGAGAGTCTTAGGGTGACTTCTAATATTTCGTACCTATTGATACTGGAGCAGGCCTACTTTTAAGGAAACAATAAAACTATTATTTAGTTAGCCACCGATTGTACTAATCGTATGAAAACAGTCAATGTGTAATTCCGATAGAATCCTCAAAATCAATGTCGTTGCTGTAATTGATAATAAAAATTATCAAAAATTTTGGCACGGACTAAACGGAACATCACGCCTGTTGTCGCCGAAGAGGTAAAACGACGAATGTACGATACTCTCACATTTCTCCAGTTACGGTTACGTAGCACGTGAAATAGGCGTTGAGTCTATTGCCATACACCGAACTCAAATGCAGACTCCGAGTCACTACTAGGAATTTTTAAGTTAGAAAAAGTCAATTTTGTTACAGAATACGCATCAGATTTTTTAAGCAATTTGTTTGGTAACGCGTAGACACTGTACCTAATTTTATGCAAAATAAAATTTTAAAGATCCTTGTAAGTTCTTTGACAAGCGCTTCATAATGCGAACCGTTTGCGCGTTTATTTCATGCTTCGGTCACGTTTACCGCTAACGATAAAATGATTTTTTAATAACCATTTCATATAATTAGTTCGATTTTATTATTCTATTGCTTATTATACCTTTAACTTAAGATTGTAACCTGCGGCCGGGAAAATTCGAAACCAAATGGTCTTAATCATATGTCAGAGATTCTTCAATTGGTTAAGCAACAAAATTACAAAGCAAAAATACAATTTTCATTAGCAATTAGATACACCCAGGTCTTAGTACTTTGTACAGTGATTCTAATTTCGCAGAACACTCGGTGCGACTTGAGGACGCGTGCGCATTAAAATTCAAGCCGCATTGAATCTAAAGGGAATATAGTATAAGAGACCCGTTTAACCGAATTCTTATCCGTGGGGTTTAATTATGTCTTTGTTAAGGAAAAAGATAAGAGAATAATTTATGAGAAAAAAAAACCCTAAGGGATCTCCTGGACGAGTTGCGCGTTCGGAAACCGAAACTCGCGAATACGCGTGCCCTGCGTTACACAGATGTCAGTGTTTGCGAAAGAAACAATTGCGAAGTTTCACTCGGCACACTTTTGTACTAATTGTGGTAATAATGTTTATTATGTTTGAGCTAGTGTTTAAATAATAACACAGATATAAGTGTTTTATCGCTGTGAACGATCTGTCTTGTGCAGTAGGCAGGTACCCTCTGTAGTAGGCACGAACGTACCAGTACACTCAGGTGAATATTTAACTGAACAAGAAAATAAATAATAGGTTTATTATTAACAAACCCAGATGTATAAAAAATATGCAATCTCATTATCCTCATGTCGACAATGACTGTAAGCTCTACCAAAATGCGTTAGAATGGACAGAACTTTATTTTAGATTTATCTTATTAAATACAACGCCAGTTAGAAAGGAAAAAAGAAAATACGTCAATTTCCAGCAAAGCAAAGAAATACGTAATATAATACGATAAAAGCTCGCGGATCGCAAACCATACAGCGTTGATCCATCTCGAAAATTTCTTCACAATCGTAATACAAGTCGCAAATATATTGTTCAATCTCCATGCCGTAAACTTGTACCATTTATCCCTCGCCCGGTGCCAGTGATTTCTTCTTAATATTTTATTTACGAGATTAAGCCAGTCTCGCTGCCGGCGCATCGTTAGAGCCTCTTTCGTCCATTACATCACTTTATGATACTATTTCGCACGAGAACTTCCAACGGCGCATAAAATGGTTGACAGTCCCACGCTGGTCGCGCAAACTTGCCAAATTGGTTTTTTCGCAGCAAACGAGGTTCGCGGAAGTTTTGACAATAAATTGGCCGTTATGTGCGGATTGCGTCGTTCTGTCCGTTAATATGTCACCGTGAATCTGAGGTGTAACTGATTTAAACATGAGCTAAGACGGATGTTCCCGATATTTAATTTTCCTTTTTTTATTTCCCTCATATTGTTGCTGTCGCATGATGTGTATACACCTTTAAAATAGTTCTTACGAAGTTTATATGGTTTATTCCAAAATGACTTTAACAGTCATACAAATAAGTAACAAATTTCAAAAATTTTAAAGTAGGTACACATTATTGAGCTTTGTAGATATATCGTAGTTTCCATTTGGAGTCTTGACAAATGGTTTAAAGATGTAGCCTGTGCATGGTTTATCCATTTTTCATTATTCTTTGTGGAACAAAGTAAAAGCTATTTACATATTGTTTTTAAAAGTTTTAATCCATAATGTAAAGTCAAATCTCAACTGATGAATGCAACATTTATATACTTTCTTACAAATTTTTTATAACTAATCATTATGTTTTTATAGAATACTAAATTTAATATTTAAGCGATCTGATCAAGATAGCCTAGAAAGCATAGAAAAGATTTTACTTCATAGTAATAGTAAGCATAGAAAAGATATACATTTGAGATTTGTTCGAAAATCAATACCTATTAGGAGGAGGAGTAGGATATTTAATTCTCTTTTGTCTATTTACCACCATACAAGTGAAATCTATACAGAAATTTATTTATCGTGGCTCCCTTTTGCAAGAAACGGCTCTCCTAAATTTAATACTAATCTGAATAGCTCGTACTAAACGTGAAGATGGAATGTATTCGTATGACTAAAAAGCCGCAAGTCTTCAAAAGTCATACTTCTTGTTTTGTTGTGGCCATTACTTTCATTTGCAGAACAGCGGCTCAGTGAGAGGATGCAACATACAAAGTGGTAAATTATTTAACCAACCGGAACCGAACCTTCAGGGGGACATAAGATGCTACTGATGATAGTGATATAATGATAGATAGATTCTTTTCCGTTTAAATCATCCATGATAGCTTCTCGGTAAATTTTATTACGTTTAAAATCTTTTGAATACATTTTGGACAGTGCGCAAGAGCTCCATAATTTGCTTCCGCCTGCTCCATTCTACCATCGAATGACTTGCGGCATGCGGTATCATCGAGATATTACTTCTCCTCCTCTGCGCCGGACGAAACGTTTCGCTAAATCGTTTCTGTTACAGACCGAGAAAGTGTGGAACCCACTGGAGTATACTTTACCCGACTCGTATAAACTAGAATTATTCAAGACAATAGTGAATAGGGACTTTCTAGACAAGAGTACTACATCCTAGATTACATCTCGCTTTCCATGTTGGTGACTGCAGTCCTCCACTACTTCGAACTCGACCTGTTTACATTCGTAATTGGATAATACCAGCCAGTACAACGCCGCGCTGCTACATCACGAACAAGATACTGATAAATGGCCCACCTTCTATCGAAATCATTTATACAATTGTTAATGGCCACTGGAAAAGTTTGTAAATCTTTGCTTCGTTACCGAAACCGAAAGAACAACGGAAACGCACTTGACCGGCATCGCTAGCAACCGACCGCGAGCTATTAACTGCAGCCGACTGCTTTACGGGCTAACGTTCGTAATATATAAATATATGTATATCGAAATCTCAATACTTGAATTATTCGTGGCATTTATTACAGGTAATTGCTATAATTTCTTCACATCCAGAAGCTTTAAGTCGTCAGGTGTAGAT
This sequence comes from Jemadia suekentonmiller, assembly GCA_018245575.1. Classification (NCBI taxonomy): domain Eukaryota; kingdom Metazoa; phylum Arthropoda; class Insecta; order Lepidoptera; family Hesperiidae; genus Jemadia; species Jemadia suekentonmiller. Next base: position 5,563 of record DWDU01003180.1, read on the forward strand.
AAAATCGTTTTCACTTTGACCTGCATTAAATATCTGTAACGTGACGTTAGTAAAAGTAACTCTAAGTAACGCTTGAATGTTGTGTAAACAGGTGTTTAACAAATAACGTTAAAAGGCAAGCAGCAATCGTCGTACAGCAGCAGGGTACGTCAACAACACAAATAATGATTAGCGAAAAAAATCTACCCCAAAATATAGGGTTGAGCAAATGGAATTGAAATAACAATAAAATTAGACTCGAGCACCGACAACAATCCGCCCATGCACTTTGGGGGTACAGTCTTATGCCGATAAATGGGCCAGCAAACCATACTCGCCCCGGCAAATTTACAACGTTCACATAAAACTCCTTGCCAAACAAAATTCGACCGTATCTCGAACACTATACGGAGCACAAAATAATTTATCGATTACTTTGTGAGTTCGTTCAAAAACTAGTATAGGAATAATTTTCGGGGTGTATAATCGATTATGTTGCATTATATCTCGTTACACATGGGATCATAGGGCTGAATGCACGAAGGGATGCCGGCAATTGTTTGTTCAAAATATGTTATTAATGCACTACAGCTTACTAGTTATTATTACTGTACTTCTCGGCTACGTCACGTTTCCGTTATGATATTGTATTGCGCAATTGTTGTGAATATAAATTATAACTGTTATTAGTGTTTGTGATATATATGTTGTACAGTAATTAGATGTTATCTATTCCGCCACATATTTATTATGATATATTCAGTGTGTATCCAGAAGATGCGAATGAAACAAAGAAGGAAGCTAAAAAATGATAACAAATGTTACATTCTTCTAAGTAGCTACACTTCACCGCTTGCGATGCAAACAAACTTTAATAGTTTAGTTGAAATGATTTTGCAAAGTATAAAACTGTACGAACACCTGTTCCAACCCAAAATAGACCATCTTCAGAGATGTGGACTCAGCGAGTTTTATTTGCAGTCTGAAAAAAATAATAAGATAAATAACTGTAACTTTATTATTAAAAATTAATTTCCGCAATGTAATTTCTGGATTTATTAACTAACTTCATTTAACATTTTTAAAGACTGGAAGAAATTCGCAGTAAACCAGGCTACAATAATCTACGAAAACTATGATCATTTCTTCGCCTTATGATTGATCGAAGTAGAACTTCGTACCGATCTTGGATTTCAGATCCTTTTCCACACAACGCTCTGACTGATGTCTAGTTTACAATTACACATTAGGTTATACGTTTAGAATCCGCAGTTGCGCGAATAATCAAACGTTTAATGACTCAATGTTTTCAGTTACAAGAGATTGAAAGAAAAAACCGTAAATAACAACAAAAATAATTAATAATAAGATATATCTTTAGAATATATTATATTCACATATTAATTGTATCTATTAAGTGTAAATCAATTAGAACATTGATCTAAAAAGTTAAACAGCATCAGACGCGGTCCATAGTTAAATAAGCAACTATGAGGACTCTGTGTTAATTTTCGTATTAAGAATTTCATTGTTCATCAATAGGTATGCTCTATTGACATCGACCGTCGATTTTAGTTATTCCAGAAATAATAAGTCGTATAATACATTAATGTAGGTCACGCCTCATAATAATATTAAATCCGAGTACATATATCTCTCATATAAATCGCGTTCGGAGCGTTTATTAAAATTCCAACGTCAGCCGTTCATATCATCCACATTGAAACAAATAATTTCATTAATATCACATACTTTTCTAAAACCTACCCATACATACTGTCACCCTTCAAAACAAACGAGCAATAAACCGGCCCCGCAATGATTTACATAAATAGTATCACGTCATTCCTCATTACCGACGATCGGTGGTGAGGATCGCGAGCCAATTGCATCACGGGTGCAAACTAACTTACTTATCTCCGGTCACCTGACAATAAAAGCTCGGCAGCGCCAGAGTGCAAAGCCGAGATCAAAGCGAGTTCATCTAAAGCCGGCTAAGTATATTATTATACCCGTAAAATGTCTGCATCTGTTGGTTTTTTGCTATTAGATACAAATAAGCGTTGATCTCGATAGCCACCCTAATTCAAGCGTGCCATAGAAAAATGCACCCTGTTTTTAAACAATGCAGCGTACGTTTTTGTTTCAACATGTAATTATTAACTATCCGTTTTAATTTAAACTTTATGATTAATACAATAGAATTCACTTTTCAATATTATGTTCTCGACTGTAGCTAATGGGTCAAGTTTTCCCCAATTCAATTTGCACTTGCACCCCTGATCTGATTACTTTCGTTGCAATGAGTGACGTCTCATAGTCGCCTATAGCTTATTCCTTCAAGCACTTGTTCGAATTAACCAGTAACGATCGTACATTCAATTTAATTGTTATTTTTTTGTTTATGAAAGCATTTTAGAACAAAATAGAAAAAACATGGGTTCCGGTAAGTATGGAACGTTATTAGCAGTTACGTAAAATAACGCGTAATGCGAGGGAATCATATGACCCACAGGCACATATAATAGTAGGTATACAATAGAAAACACACCTAGAGTTACATTCATAGAAATAGCGTAAGGAACTTAGTTCCTGACAAGTCTCTGAGCGCTTACATACTTTAATTTTTTTGACCATTTAAACAAACATAATATTTAATAATAAAGAATGTAGATGGAGGCAGATGCCGAGGGAGGCCAAGACTCACTTAACTGAACCAAATAAATCAGGTTTTAACTAATGGGGGAGTTAGAAGTCTCCGAAACAGGCTTGCATGTATGAAGAGAGTGATGAATGTGGAAGAACATGGCAGGTCTGTAATAATGGAGATATTTGGCACTCGGTGCACTCTGTCCAGTTTTTAAGTGACCTGGTGTGAAGATATGTATGTATTTAACAAAACAGTGATAAGGACGCATAACGTATGTGTTTTTTATCATAAATGTCCATGTGGTAACTACTGAATAAATTAATAGCGAGTTAATGGGGATGATGGCAATCCGTTTGCTGGAACATGGACCGTCAATTACGCAGGCAAGCAAACGATTCGTAATATACTCATAAGTACCGTACTGTTCATCCGATTTTTATTCATTGTTTCTGTAAGTAATAAGAAAAATAAATAGTTTTTTTTCGTTAACTTTTTTTCCACAGCTAAATGTATTTGTGACATAAAAGTATGGATATTCGCTAAAATATGACTTGAGATTCATGAGATTCACGTATAAATGAAACAACTTTGAATCAGCACGCAGATGTACATAGGTACATGGTATATGTAATTGATTTCTGTCATATTCAAGCTATTAATAATACCTATAACTACATATTCTAAAAATATTATTACAAAAGAAAGCTTACGATGTTACACACGATAATTTCACAATTTAACCTTTCAATTATATGTAACAAATACAAACATATATGAATGGAATAACGTTATGTTTTTATTTAATTTATACTTCTCTGTCTACCCAAATGGGTAGTACAGTACTTCCACGTTTAGTACGTAGTATAGTATAGGAGTTCTAAGTTTCACCTACTACGTCGCGCGCCAATGAAATTGGATATGACTCTATGTCATAAACGACCATGAACCCAGACTCCAAATAAAAAAACAATAATACGTTTATATATTATATTATTATTCAACTAAATCACATAGGGCCATACAGAAAAAACTATGTTTAAATATTTGTAGTACATATTATAAGAACAACTTCTCTTTTATCCACAAGTTACGACCGATCAGGGGCCTCGAGACAGAGCAAACTTTATAATCCGCAGACGGAGCCGCGGGCTTGTTGGCTGGCCAAAAACAAAAACAACATTTGCACAAGCCAATAGAGTGCGCAATAAAAAATTAATTACATTTTTAATCTACGAAAACGTGCGCAGAAGGTGGGGTACACTGATATTATGGTACCAGAAGTGCCTGTGATCTATTATATAATTTTATAACTTGCCAGTAAATAATACACTTCTTATTAATATTAATTTTATAAATTTTTTTCTGTGTAGAAATTACTCTATTCATTAAGAAACATACTGCGTCTTCTTTTATTTCAATAAAAATACCAGTATGTCTTTCTAAATACATGCTTACGTAGCATATAATTTTAAGCGTAGATGGCAGTATACACCTTGTATGGTAGGTCCACCTGCGTTGCTACTCGTATAGATGCTTTATGATCTATCACAAATCAAACGGGAAGAGAAATTGTCGTACATTTTCCTTGTCACTTCTAGCGAACATAGTTGCTTGGTGCATATCACTGAGCCCTTGGCGACCCCGAGGCGTATACAGTGGGCCCTAATGTGATTTTATAGAGGCCATAGGACGCCGATTAGATGGTGCTAGTAAGGGGATCCTAAGGGTGCTCGCCCGTTCCGCTCGTTCTGCGGTAATTTAATTTTACAATTTGTCGTAATTTATCTTTTGCATTTTATTGCCATGTTCCTATTTCTTAGACGGTTTCAGACCACCTTACGGCCGCGTAACTTTATCGCGTGTCGAGCGAGGGGACGTGTTTGTTTGCGGCTAAAGTACTAGACTGCATAACAAAACAGCCCGCAACGTTTTCCAAGGCTGCTATTCCAAGACTTATAATTATGAATGTCATTTATGAAGGAAAACATTAATTAGCTACAAAATTTATTAACTATTTAGAAAGTATGACAAGGAAACTAATTATATACCATCAATGATAATAACAACTTAATGTTTTAAACTTATAAACGCTTTTGCTAAATATAAAATATAATCGCTTCGAGTCATGCTTATAACTAATTACTGTTGCAGATACAGTCATTAGACGAGATTTATTCCTGAATATTTATTTATATTTTATATTCTAAGTCGATGTTATCCGTGACGTGACCCGTGGCTTCTTTCACATTCGAATAATAAAAAAAATGTCCACACAATACTTATTTCATAGCTGTTATGTCATTTTATTTTACTAAGGATATTTAATTACATTAATATACCTAAGTAGTAACATTACAAGGATACAGACAACGTTAATTTGATATCTCATATATCTCATCAAACTTGATATCTCATGCATTTGAATGAATATAAACATACAAAATAGAACAAATTTTTTTGGAAAAAAAATGACTATTTATTTGATTAATTACTTTTACTCATTTTCCAGGGCGGATTTACCAATAGGCTGAGTAGCCTGAAACCCAGATCGGTAAAAGGATATGGACGGCAAATTTGGGCCATAATTAGTCAGTAACATAGTTTTACAGAAAACACTACGAACTGACACTACACTCAATCCCCTAGTTCACTATCACCCTCATTATGACGAAAAAATGGTACACTTAGGTGCACAAATGATAAAGTTACAGTTTCATGACAAAAAATCGTAATTCATATAATTGTGAACTAGAGTATCGAATTGTAGAGGGCGGTGGGGGCGGCAAAATATTAATAGCTTACCGGTTGCAAATGTGTGAATGTACTACTGCTCATTTAACAATTTACATGAACTTGTTTATTATGAGAGTTTATTAGTTTATTATATGTATGAAGAGAATGATGAATGTGGAAGAGGCGCGGCAGGTCTGTAAGGAGTTATTTGGCACTCTGTGCTCTCTGCCTACCCCGCAAGGGACCTGGCGTGAAGATATGTATGTATGTAGTTTATTATCGCTGTCAAAATATACAACATTTGCAACAGCGAGAAAATCACATTTTCACGAGAGCGCGCGAATGAGTAGACCAAAACGTGCTAAAATAAAATGATATCTAAAAATATTTTCAAAACATCGACTGCTTAGAACATTAAAGTGCATTCGTACTTATCTGCTTAACGCCTTTTGAAAGGGTCTGGCCTTCTCGAAAGCTTATTTTCCCCGTGTTCTCCCCATGCAGACTCGGATGCCAGTTGATCCCATCAAAGACCGACGTAATTGCCTGAATATATTATATTTTGCAACCAAAAGCTCATACTTTCAATATAAATAAAAATAGGACCTATTCATTATGTCTGATTTCCTAAAATCAATCGTCATCTTACGATATACCAATGATAAACATTTCTTGTATGTTCGATTTACTTCTTGTTTTGATTTCTTTAACTACCTAAGCAATAAAAGAAGCTTCTGAATATGTCAAATAATACAATAACCGTCCAAAAATTTAATATATCTCTACACTTTCACCAGTTACAATTTATAATGCATTGTAGATACACTATGGCAGTTTGCAGTAAATTTAGTACCTAGGTATATGTAACGTATAATATTTAAAAATCTTAAAAAAAGGATTATTTTTGTGTTCTTTTTTAATATGTTGTGGATATTTTG
>DWDU01003181.1:0-11861 GCA_018245575.1 Jemadia suekentonmiller
GGGGGGATATAGCGGAGGCACAGAGTGACACCACGCGTTTTGATACTTTTGAAGGATCCTTTTACATGATGCAGTATTGTCAGAGTGAATAGTGCATTGGTCAGCGTGGCAGACTATGGCCTAAACCCTCTCATCCTGAATGGGGACCCGTTTTCCAACAGCGGAACGTCACAAAGAGTTGTAAAAAAAGATGCATACATTGTACTGTTTGTTTCTATTGTTTTTATATAGGTATATTTGTAACTATCCCGTGCTAATAATGTACATTAACCTAACAATTGTTCTAACGGTAACTAAATAGTATGTACTCGGGCTGATGATATATTTGTAACAATAATATTTTTTATAACCTCACAGACTGTTCGTGTCCATGTTTCTTTGATGTTACGATGTGTACATAAATAAAATAAAATGAAAAAAAAAATGATTTGCATGTGGATCGTAAAACACAGAAGTCTCACAGAATATACAATACACAGTAAATTATACAATTTTCTTTTATACAAAAGAAGAAAAGGAGGGCTTTCGTTTGTGAACCTAAAAACTCAAAAGTCTCACAAGGTGTACAATTCATTGCTACTCGTCTACCGATCCATCCGTTTTGTGCGGTATCCGAGATCGGAGCCGGCGGCCAGCACGAGCACCATTCCTCACCTGCCGACGACAGCCTCTGATTAATCGCAGATGCCCGCCTCCACAACCAATTGTACACATAAGCCACGAGAGAAACACAATTCTATACCGAAAATATTGCCATTTCTCATGCACTCGCGTATTAGTAGGTATATCACGTCTGTGTTAACGGATATGTAAAGGATTACTAAAAAAGAATAAGACGAAGAAAGTTTGTTTATATCCAATAAAATAACTAAAAGCACTTATACGTTAAAAAGGCTGAAAAGGGTTTAATGTAATAATTCCGCCTTACATAACAAAATTAAATTCCTTTAAAGTATTTGTCTTCCGGTTTCATCGTCGTTTGTTAGTCTGTTTTCAACAATATCAGATATTAATCAACCAAAACTACATTATCAGTATCACCGTATTTACCGTATTTACGTAGTATACTTTTTAATATTCTTATGTATGTAAACCCCTCTGTTTACCCCGTAAAAGATCTGGAGTGAAAATAGATATGTATGAATGTATGAATATACGTGTAACATCTCATCTCAGTATCCTCTTTCTTATTATACGAATCGCACTTCTTAAACTGTAACATCTAAGATAATTTTTTTCTTTTTGTTTCAGATAGCGATCTTCGCACATAAGTACAGTAACTCCGGACAAGAAATTATATAAAGTTCCACCAAACAGACTAAAAATGCATTGGCTCTGGTTGTAAACATTTTATCATATACACATGCATTAAAAGATTTAACGATGCTTATCGAATAATTTTCAGCTCTGATGGGACTCCAAGATCATGTAGCGCTCTCTTGCGGCAAGGGTCTTGGCGGTCTGGTGAGTGTGTGGTTCCTTACTGGCCTGCTAAGTCCCAAGCCGCGGTGATGCCAATCCTTCAATTCAAGAAATAAATAACAGAAAACAAAAACGAATCGAAAGGAAAAGAGGGAATATCTCATATTATAATAATATTCATAAATGTTATTAATAACAATATAATATAAATATAAAATTTATGCATATATACTTTTCGTAATGAAATGTCATTAACATTTAATAGTGGTACAAGTAGTAATTAGTTTAGAAAATCATGCATATGATTGGACTAATCATATGAACACATTTAGGGTCTTTAGTTAATAAAGTAAAAAAAATAAAGGTTACAGGAAATAGTTTTCGATGAGGGTATGTGTATGAAATATCTGTTCTACGACTTTAACGCCACTTGTGTCTACTGAATCGCCTCCATAACTCGACTTGATAGCATCAACAGATAACAGCCTGACGATACTGAGGGCAGAGGTCTTCCACGATAGCTCCACCGTTTTGCCATTTAAATACATAGTCATGATATAAAATATGGCAATGCAGTAGCGTTTTTCTAGGAAAAATCCGTTTCATTTAACATATAAACTATCTCTAACTTCCACAGAGGTAATTTTGTAGACAAAAACGCTTGTTAGCAAAAGATATCCTTGTCCTGTATTTATTTCTCTTCTATGTTATTTGTATGGTTTACAATAAAGTTTATGTATTTTAGTTTGTGTGTCTGTTTAAGTTTTATTCAAAATATTTAGGAAATATGCATGTAAGTCTTCAAATAGACATTTGCATTCAATCTCAAATAGAAGCCATGTATAGCCTTAGGCATTTGTATTCAATGTCCAATAGAAAAGTCCACAGATAAATTATCTGATTACTAAATTTGACTAAATTTTAAAGCTTCTAAAATTAGAAGCTTTCAAAGAACTATATACCTATTTTGTATGTAACTACTCAATTCGTGTTAAATATTCAATTGTTATGTATGGTATTAAAATTACACGAATAAAAAAAGAATCTGCTTTTAACACACAGATGCAAATATTATCAATCATAGAAATAATTAAATGATTTTAACATGTTTATTAAGCAATGGAAATTATTTTAAAGAATTTCCACATTTATCGATGATGACTACAAATATAAAAGTTTAAACACCTGAAATAGAAAAACTGATAGAAAAACTAAACGCGTTGATGTCTTTTACCTGGATAATGACACGAAGCGCGTTGATTTCTTTTATATGCTAAAAGTGACATCCTTATGTGGTTCGTTATTTTATAAGAATAAACTAAATAATTAAACTTTCTATGATTATTTTTTTTCTGTAACAATGTCACGCTATAGCAGTCTTACTTTTAAAGTTGAAAAGTTAATTTTTGTAACAAAATAACTGACACTGTTTTGCGTACGAATATTCACATTCGCTATTAATAGAGCAAATAATTCTAGAACAGAATCTTTCTAACCGATACCGTTCTTAACTTCTATTTGTACCGAAAACTCGTTGGAACCATTAACGGATTACGCTGTCGTAGCTGTCACACCTACTCGGGTGTACCGGGGAGCATCGTGATGTACGGCACAATGGCAGAAGCGCGGGCGCACGGCTCGGCGCAAATCAAAGCTTACGCTGCGCCGTCCGACACTTTGTCAGCTGATTTAATTAAGTCCTCCGAGATATCGGACAATCGGCATTATGTAGTTACGAACAGAACATGATATTCGCTTAGTAAGGCCGGCTCTCCCATTCATCTGGACTCTAATGGATTGATAAATTGGACCGACGGCGGATTGTATAATGCGCTTCTCGGGTCCTTTGATTTATGAGAAAAATTTGCGTACATTCGAACAGTCGATAGTTCTTGTATCTTACCTTTATTGAAATACCCTTTCGTTCTTTTCCAACATGAAATAAGATACTGTGTGTATTACTTTGCATATTGCATTAAATAACTAAATAATATTTTAAAAATTCATTATGTGTTCTCTCTCTAGCATTAGAAATGGGGAACGTAGGTCGCCGTAAAGCTGGGGTTTCCAAGTGGCATGTGCCTTCCGTCATGCAATGCCCTTGGAAATCCCAAACGTGCTGGCGACGACCATCTACAAATCCACAGCAAAGAGGCGAAGATTTGGAATCATAACAAATAAGAAGAAACAGAAGACTTTTTTGACATAAGACTATAATTTCTTTAGCAATAATGTTCACTGTTTTTAATAAGACATGATATTTTGCACAAGCAAATCTTGTCAACCTCAAATGTCATAGACTATAATTATTATCGCTTTGATGGGAACAAGGTTGCGTTTACACTATTTAGTTAATTTGTTGCTTTTACCTATATTTTTGTTTGTTCATAATGTTTTCATATTATTTACATTTCATGTTCGACGTGGTAAATAATTTTCAATGTATTTTTATACTATCATTTATATATTTTATAGCGTCGCAATGATCTTATCAAACTTGTAATATTAACAATGATCGTTTGAAGAACAAACTAATAAACACATATTATGAATATTCGAAATAAAAGAAACTTTAAGGTCAGCATTTTTATTTAGTACTTAAATACTCGCTAACTAGTCCCAGCTGTCGCTCTCTTTGAACGCCGTAACACATTTTGGTTTGCTGTGACTATCACACTTCGTGACCGTTATCTCCTTGTCTTTTCTTTTGTCTTTTATCTTATCTATCGTATCCGAATTTTTTTCTTTTGTCACTTTTTCGGTTTCTTTATCTTTCTTAGACGGAGGTTGAACTTCATCTATCTGTAATAATAAAATTGAAAACAAATTAACTCCTTACTTATGAAAATCTCAATAAAATATGTAAGTTACGAAAATCTAAAAAACCTTTTAATAGTAATCAATATAAAATAAAATACACACACTAACAACAGAAAAATTGTTCTTCCGGCATAGGTACATGTTTACTATAATCATTTTAGACAATCTTATTGATTAAAGCTCACATTAACTAAATACAGTATATTACATCCAATGAAAACGCATTACAAAATCAAAACCTAATCATAACTTACAAACAGCGCTCGCATTCGGAGAGGCGACACCCGTATTCCGACAGCGGAACGATATAACGGATCGAAAAAAATAGCAATACCTAATAATAATACAGGTCCTCGTTACACCTGGATTACTTCATACCTGGAACACGCCAGACGATGTTCGCTTCCTGGACACGGCGGGAGGCAGCGGCTCGGACACTGACGACGTGCTGTACGACCGTCCCCTCGTCACCTTCTCCGGAGACGGGGGCTTTGTATTGCCCGCTGTAACTGAACAGGTGAGATAGCTCTATGGTGCCCGCGCAGCGCTTGCAATTCAGAGCGTTATATCGACTTAAATTTACTGCGAACACGTCAACGAATACTCGAGTGCATATCTTATAGACTACGCGTTTTACTCAATATAATTGATATCAGGCGTCACTTTTCAAGAATCCATTGGTAATAAAGTAAGGTAATGTTTTTTGCGACAATTAGCCAACACTGTATGACTGTGTATTCCTGAATCTGTAATTGACGGATTGTTGTAAACTAACATAAAATAACTGTACGCCATTTTATTTATGTACGTCACTGCAATAAAATTTAATGGCGCAACGTTCACTTCGACGGTTACGACAATCTTCAACGTGCGTCATACATGGCGCGGACAAGCCATAAATTTGACACCTCTACATCCCCTAATGAAGATCGCGTAGCCTTCCCACACAAATTGCAATACAACCCTTCGGAATTAATGTTTTAATGAATTCTTTTTTTCGTAAAAAGCGACATTCCTCCAACAAATTACTGGTAAAAATGGATATACTGGCAATGCATTACGAGTTTTTACCTTGCGAGTTTTATGACAATTTCGTGGGAATACTTTAATCGTCTTCAACAGCTGTGCAAGTCTCATCAGAACATCCTATTTTTTGTCGTTCGACCTCTTTATAATCAACGACGAAGTCACTAATTGTTACTTACATTCTCTATATATATATTCTTTTTTTTTTTTTTTTACATTCTCTACTATTAGCGTCAAAAAACCACTACACATGACGATTTTTGTCATATACGTTTTTAAAGTCACATAATATTGCTTACATTATGATTTATTACCTTAGCCCATTTACACAAATTATTTCACATTTATGTACCTACTGTTATTCCATTTGCGTTAAAAATGACGACCAATCACCGCCAGTGAACATTACTAACATTATTGACATCATCTGACGATATCTCAACATGACCCTCCTACAATCCTGTTTTAATATAAACACGTAATATACGCGAAGCTTAAGGTACGCAACACATAATAGCTGTCTCTCATTAATGCGTCGATCTTATCATTACTTTACACCTGGGTTGAAACACGTGTTAAAATGTAAAATTGAACGTATGTGCTATGATAAAAAAATATGCATCTTACCCGTTCGGGGCTTGGATATTGAGTTAAGTGTCGTTTGTCTGAAACAAAAAGAGCAAAATATTTTATATATCTAAAGACGCAGGGCATTCGATAAACATTTACTTTATTATTTACAACTCGCTGTATGATTACCCCTGACCAGATATCCCCAAATTTTATGCTATATTTATGCAATGTATTAAGAAGAACACGTGTTTCGTATGTATAACATCGTAACGTCTAGAAGATATGTAATGTATTGGTGGTTTGTGCATGTGCGGAAGTTTATGTAAAATTATAACATCGTAACGTCTAGAAAATACATAATGTACAATTAGTCTGTGCGTAAGTTTATCTATAAGTATAACATTGTACTCGTAACGTCACCAAAATACATAATATAATGATTGGTCTGTGCATTTACGGAAGTTAATGTAAGTATAAGTATAATATCGTAAAGTCTAGAAGATACATAATGTACGATTGGTCGGTGCATTTAGGTATGTTTACTATGAATAAATATAACATTGTAAATGAAACATCGTAAAATAAAAATGAAACACTTTTTGAGAACCTATGGCTTATTAACGCGAGGGAAATGTATATATTTTCCATGTACTTTATATGTTATACTACCGACACTCGACATGACATTTATTATAACACGATATTTGATAATGCTATTTACAATAAAATATATGATATTAGATAACTACGACCATTTTATTTTCACTCCGAAGAGATATAATTACGACAGCACTTAAAAAATACATGACATTTGTGGGCACAATTACGCCGAGGTATTTCGGTGCGTACGCAGCGGGCGCAGTTTTTTTTTTAATTGCCGCCCGGACCAAGGGCGCAGGTGGTCGGCCCTTATTTTTGAAGGGCTCGCCGAACGGACCTGCAGCCGTACGCGGTGTCTCGTCGTTGTGTCGCCAGAGCGGCGGCTCGGCGTGTCGTTTTAATTGGTATCGGAGTCCATCGGCTAATTGTGGGGTGTGTAGGGCACCGCGACACCAGCGCCGCGGGTCGCATTCACCTGTCCCGCAGGAGAACATACCCCCGCTGAGCCAAATTACTTAGCGACGGTCACGACTGTGCGGAACGATTTTTTTTCTGCATTGATTTAACACGAACCGCGCGGTAAAGGAAAGATTTAAATGTCCTTTAATAGCGCGCAGTATTCCAGTCGCGATTGAGTTATTAAGACGTTTTCTGCGGTACAATTCGACCCTGTTTAATTGTATAGTTAATGTCGCGCTAATCTAGAGGTTAATACCCTTGACCGCTCAGCTCTACGTTGTCGGTTCGATTCCCACCCAAGACAAAAGTTTGTCTGATGATCTCCACTTTTTTAAATTCAATTTTGTTTTGTAACTTTTAATTTTAATTGCGTTTTGTATTTGTGCGTGTGCCATCACTTCCATATTACGTCTTTGAATGTCATTATTCAAATTTGTAACTGCTGGTAATCGAACCCAATAAACCCCTGCGCGACAGACCAGCATGGAAGGCGTGTAGGAGATTGTAATATTATCATCCAATAGGACAATAGATTGTTATGACACTTTTTTAACAACGATGCAATTTAGGACTCGTCCACTCAAACTGAATTTACCTTGTCTATATTTATAAAGATTCAATTTATGAATATTATGCATTTTATCTTGTGACACGACAACGAGTGAATATAAATTTTCATTAGGACCCTTTAAGGGAATCAGAATCACGACCACCGTCCAATTTCGTTAGTGGACGCCTTAATGAAACGGAGCGGTATTGGCCGAAGTTCCTTCATATCATAACATAAAAATATACGACCTCGTTAAGCTGCATCTTGAGCTATCTTGCATCACGACGAAGTGCATTAGGCAACGTTGTATCAGTCATAGCGCATTGATTGAGATTTTGGCATCCTACTGTGAAATGCAAATCCTTTCATACACATCTAACATAATACATAACCTTCAAATGCTTTGCAGTCAGAGATCCGAATGGGCCTGGCCATTCTTACACCGGGAAAATGGTCGGGTCCAGCTAACCAACGCCAAAAGAATTGATGACAATGATAAAATTTTTGTAATGATGCTGATAACGATAATAATGAATTTGACGGCCTCGTTGGTCACATTGGTTGTAATCGCGACTGTCGATCGGCAGCTTCTGGGTTCAAATCCCGGGTTGGGCACCACTGGATTTTTTAATTTACATTTTCAAGTAGTACCTCGGAGTTTAGATATGTGCCCGCTGTATGGCAATAGGCTCACCACCTACTCCATAGTGGGACGTCACTTAACTGGTGAAACGTGGGAGTACACTACACTCCTCTGCCTACCTCTTCGGGGATTACAGGCGTGATGTTACGTGTGATAATAAAGCTAACAAAGTAAATTGCCGCCAATCATTAAGTAATGAACGCGTCTGTGTGCAACACCTGAAGTCTAAATTCTAATAATTATATTTCTATTATACACGCACCGATGAACGCTGCCCACCTGTTACAAACAGGCACTGCAAGTGACAGATGTATATTCCCCCTATCACAAACAAGAACAAAACTGTACCCCAAGACGGCTAACAAGTAACGTTTCTAGTATTCGCCCGTCTGCACTCCTCGTGCACGTTCGACCAGTCCTCCTGTCACTTCGACACAATGTCATACAACCGTCAACACGGAAAGCTATTATCATTCGATCTTCGAATTAAAATAACATTATAGACGTCGTATTGGCCTGCCAAATTAAAAAAGAACATAGTCAACTAAGCCTACTTTTACAATATATGTATATGTATTAACAACGCCATCTACTATCGAAGCAATAAATTAAAAGTATACATTTTCGAGGGTATCCTTATCATACAGCTGTTTTGATAAAAACGAAAATCATCCGTCAAGGATTGGTACGAAAAAAATGGCATGCCTATAATCCCCGAAAAGGTAGTTAGAAAAGGCAATTGGTACGAAGAGATATGTTTTCAGTGTTTCTTATGCGGGCACCTTAAAGCACCAGAAGTTAACTTTCACATTTTTACTATTTCATTTAATGACATAGTTTCTTTATGGTTCTATTTTTATTTATGTATTTTGTTATTCATTTATTGCAAATACATTAGGATAACTATAGGTCACCATCATTATCATCAGCCTATTGCAGTCCACTGCTGGGCATAGGACTCCCATGACGGGTTAAGCCCGACACCCCCACGCGCATGCGGGTTGGGCATCGCAGAGCACAGATTCTGCCACCGCCTACGCTGCTGCCCACAGTCGGCCCTGCTACTCGTTATAGGTACCGTATAACAACATGTTACGATTATTAATTAATTACACGGTTTTTTATTTTTATACAAGAAAGATTATCCCCTTTTTATTCGTGACAATACATAGACAATACTATTCTCAAAAATAGCAACAAACACAACGCCGCGTATATTTGCACAATACAAAAACAATGTATTAATTACACAGGTCCAACGTAAATAAATTTGAATATAACATTTGAATGGGATTCGAATTCGATTTTTAAAAAATACACACACACAGACACACACACACACAACCAGACGCACGCACACAACAAAACTTGCGTTGCAAGAATTACCTAGAGTTTGGGAGTTTGTAATATAAATTGCGGTTAATGGATATAAACATGATAACATGTGAAGCTTTCGCATGTAACCGTGTGGCGTTAAATACGCGCTGCGTCCACGAACATGTCCGGACATGCCCGTATTGGCAGCGTCATGTAATTATAATATCTAACATGCTTATCCTTGACATGTTTTGTGTAATTAGGCTTACCCTTCACAAGACTGGCTGATTCAAATCGTTCATTGGTAGCAGTGGCCGTTGACATACGGACGGCGCATTTGCCAGTGTGTAGACAAAAAATATGTATGTACCTACTTCCGGTTAACTATATTCTATTTGCGGTCCGAACGCACATCCATTTGGGACTTCCGATCATAGAATAATTGACTCGTAATTCTATTTTGTTAATGTATTCCTTTATAATAATGATAAGCATTATTAGTACATCATCACGCTAGATTCCTTATGAGAAGGGCAGGGCACACCAAGCGCCGAGTATTCTACAGACCTGAAGTACATCTACATTCATAGGTCATCTCATATATATGTTTGTTTCGATTATTTCTGCCGCCCTATCAGCCAGCAACTAACCTAGTTGGCTAACATAGACAAGCCTAAGTCTCCCTCAGGTATTTGCATTTGTCAATAATCGGATTGTCATCTGTGTACCATTACGAGTATCTCTACATGTCCGAACCATCGGAACCATAGTAGTGCCCGACCCGATATTTGAACTCAAAATCGGCAGATCGGCAGTCGCACTTGCAACGAACACGACCAACAAAGCAATTATTGTTCACTTACAATTAGCGTATCAACTTACAACATACCTCTTGGTGCATTACAGGCGTGATGTCACGTTTAAACAATAATCAAAAGGATTTATGACCGAATAGAAATAGAGACAATAATAGGTTTTTCTAAATAAGCTCTGTACATATTATGTAAAATAATGTAAAATTAAACTTATTTAGTTAAGCTGTACATAAAAACTGCGACATTAAAACATACATATATCTAATAAAGAGCATTCCTAATATTCCAAGCACCAGGCTTAATTATAACGCAACGCGAAATACTTCAAATCAAAAACATACAATCAGATCGGATAAATAGCGTGTCTATTAAGCGACATGTGTCCCGTTAAAATATTCATGAGCGCTGGTGTCTCTACCGCGGCCGTACTTTTGTTTTCTGATGAGACTCTTCATCGAGCCAATACTTCCCGGCGCCGATGTTAACGACACGTTGAAACCAGTCGCCTGTCAGCGCGCGGGCTTCGTTATATGCTATTAAAATGACACCCGTATAAACACTGCTCCGTTTTGAAACAATATCCGCCCTCGCGCCTTACGCCACCTTCGGGGATGCTGCGATAAGCGATGACAAATGCACGTTGATGTCGCTATGGCGTGGAAAATGCTGTGACCAAAATTATGTGGCCCAAAACACAAACCAGGGCTTATGGACGTAGGTGCCGAGGAAGGCGAAGGACAATCTATGATGACCAAGTAGATCAAATACTGGCTGATGATAGCGTCAAGCGACTGAAAGAGGTCTGCGTGAACAAAGAGAGTGATGTAGGAGATTTAGTATTAGAGGTTGGTAAGTATGTCGCATAGATGTTTTTGGCACTATCTGCCTACCCCAAGAGGGACAAAGTTTTTTTGCAGTGAAGCCCAGAACGCATGTATATGATAACACAATAACAATGATTTCCTGAACTATTATGTGCAGTGATGCTTGGTTATTAAAACGCATATAGCTTTTGCAGAGTAAAAGATATTTGCGAAGACTCGTAACTTGAAAAACCCAAAGCGAAAATCTAAAATAAAAACAAATAGTATCTCACAAACATATACCCCGGGGTTACTTTGGCCTTTGTACAGCTTGCCTTTGCCGAAGAATCTGTAACCTAGGTAATGTAACATTTGCACAGATAATATAACAAAAACTCGCCGACGCTAATCGTAGGCGGTGCGACGCCCACCTACAACGCTCAGAAACGTCGTAATGGTGTCGTTACGAATTTCAAAACGATGGCTTCACTCGTGCGGGCGTTGAGATCTTCCATCGCGAATATGTTACATGCCTCATACATAACTGTCAAGGAGCTCG
The DNA here is from genome assembly GCA_018245575.1 of Jemadia suekentonmiller. Classification (NCBI taxonomy): domain Eukaryota; kingdom Metazoa; phylum Arthropoda; class Insecta; order Lepidoptera; family Hesperiidae; genus Jemadia; species Jemadia suekentonmiller. Next base: position 11,588 of record DWDU01003181.1, read on the forward strand.
GTGCTCTGTCCGTGGCGTATTAGCGTCAACGTTCTCGAGCGAGTGAGATCTAACTGAACCTTTGATATTTTAGCGAACAGTCGCTTGCTAGTTAGCAGACTTGCACAAGTATACATTACAATAGATGAATACGAAAAAAGATTCCAGTTAATAAAGTAAGTAACGACAAAGTACCGGTCGATCGGTGACTGGGATCACTTCCATAGTAGAAAAAGAGATGGCGCCACACGCACATTTCTGAATCACGTTATTGAGTTTTTTACATGCTTATTAA
>DWDU01003182.1:0-11861 GCA_018245575.1 Jemadia suekentonmiller
ACTGAAAAGATTATAAAATTACAAATCACATAATGATAAGATAGATAATGCAACAAGAACACGCGAGTAGGGGAAGGACAACGGAGCGATCTCGTCCAGACAACGCCAATGTAGCATATTGATGGAAACGAGAAGCGAAGAGAAAGAGAAAATCAGTACTTTGCTATGACAGTACAAGTTTATATTTATGATAGAAATCAATTCGATAAATAATTATCTTATGCTTTTGAGACCTATATCATGTAGGTACTTAGTTATAATTGTAAAATAACAATATAATTATTGATTATATGAATAACAATAAGTACCATCAGTCAATGTAGGCCAGTTATATGTATGACTTGCCGTAGGCAGACGATTGGTAGTACTACAGTACTAATAGTTAGACAATAGGCATTGTAAACATAAAAGTATTCGCTTCTATTCAATTTGTTTTCACAAGCGACAAGTGGCGCCTTACAGACAAAAGAGTATCTTATTGTTTGATCATCATTACTGGCCACAGGTCGCCCCTGAGGGTCATGCCTACGCTGCAGGTCGTCGGCGGCAGGCGGCGCTATGCACGAACACAGTCACAAATGAACACTTCGCTGACGGAGACTGCTGAGGTTTCATAGAATACAAGAATGTAACAGCTAATTAATAATACCTTTCAAATCGACTATGTGCCAAAATAACGTGCATGGAGTCTCACCTGTGGTCGGAATAGACAGATCAAGACCCAACCGGGGCCTCCAGAAGAACGTGCCTGGGATCGCTCCCTGGATTGTAAACAGTACATCACTTTAGGCTTGTTTAGCTCGCTGTTACAGTGTAAGACAGAAGTCTTGTCCAACGTCGATAGTTACTGTGACTTAACACAGTCATCAGAAACATTACAACAAGAAAGAAGATAACTTTATTGGCTGTTTCTTAAATTATTATACACAACAAGTACAAACACATAATCACTGTTAAATTATATAGATAGATTACATGCACTACGGCATAAAGCCGTGGACTGATTGCGGACTCAGTGAATGCAATGGCTATACCTACATAACGTAACATCACGCCTGTAATTCCCGAAGAGGTAGACGGTACAGTATAGTAAACTCCCACGTCTCACCAGTTACGTTTACGTCCAACTATGGAATAAGTGATGAAATTATTGCCATACACCGGACACGTATTCGGACTTCGAGCCACTGCTAGAAAATCGAAGTTAGAAAAATCCAGTAGTGCCCGACCCGAGATTTGAATCTACGACCTCACGATTGGCAGTTGCCCTTGCAACCAACACGACCAACAAGGCAGTCAAGAGCTATACAAATTAAATAAATTAGGTACTTGCTTGCACATATCAGATGACAAATTCAAAATACTTATAAGGTGCATTTATTGGATGAGACGTAGCCAGAATTCATGTATTACCTGTATTGGCGAGAAACTCGCCATCAGCGCTATGACAATACATTTCGTATCCATCACTGAGTACGCGGCGTGAGGCGACGCCGTGCGTCGCCGCTCGCTCTCCGGGCTCGAGTACCGCGGCAAGCCAGGCTACGGCCGGTATTACGTCTCTGTTGTTAACGACGAGCTACACAATCATGAATTCAGAGCATGCGAGTACAATGGCCGGAAATGTTGAGCATGCCTTTACCGTTCATATACACTTTCAAAAACATAACATAAAGTGTAAGTGTGACTTATATCTCGGCCATCGGGTACGATGGCCTTGAGTTTACTTACATAAGATATCTCAGGTTTCACGAAGTAAACTTTTCAACATTTACATATGTGGTTATGATTAATAATAATAGGTGTGTTTTCTATAAAACCTATAGCAGCTTGTAATACGGAAAATACGTACAATTCGCAGAGTTCTTAATAATGTTCTCCAGGGCGTGCGAAGTTTGCTAATTTGTATTCGGTTGACATAGCCGACTATGGTTTAAAAGTGCTGACGTTGATGAGTACAAAAGAACAGCCCGTAATCAGACAGATTTCCAACATATAGTAAATGGTTTGATCCCCCACCCGTAACTGAGGGTACCCTGTACCAGCTTTAAGCAGGCGCAGCAGTGCTGGTGAAACTTGTCGTAACACTCGTAGCATTTCGTAGCACTTGTAGCGGCTTGTAGAAGTGGCATCTATCACCATTGCAGTTATAAGTGGACTCCTACACTTCACTATATCAGTCTCATGTAAAGTGATATGCTGTCAGATATATGACTAAAAACGAAACATCACACTGGAAATCCCCGAACAGGTAGGCAGAAGAATGCAGTAGGTACACTCGCATGGGTCATCAGTTTGGTTTTTATCCCACCATTTAATAGGTAGTGAGCCAACCGCTACACATTAGGCATATTTTCAAACTCCGAGCCACTATTGGACCATCTAAAAATGTAGTAGATCCCGACCTAAGATTTCAACTCAGGACTTTCCGGATTGACAACCTCGTTAGAACAAATACAGCCAACGAACCAGTTAAGCAACAAATAAACATTGATTTAATTGAAAACAGCAATTACCAATTTCATCATATGATATGAGTGCTCAAGCGATACGAAGTAACGAAAGGATACAAAAACATTCAGTGGTCGTAGTGATCAATGGATTTACCAAATAACTATTTAAACGTATTTAATATAATTACGTTATTGTAACATAAGAAACACTAGTAATTTTGTGTTTATCTGCGTGACAATTCGACACATTTTCTTATACATGTTATTTTTTTTTATAAGGGAAGATAAGAATAATACAAGACTAAAGAACAAAAATAATTTTCCTAAAATCATTCAAAGCGAGTATAATATACTACAGGGAACTATTGTCTATGTCAATGCAAACAGCTTCAATACAAAACCATTTATAGACTGGCCCGCTGGTGCAATGGTTAGTGAACCTGACTGTTGCGCCGGGGGTCGCGTGGGTTCGATTCCCACCCAGAATAAATATTTGTCTGATGACCGCAACTATTGGTTCTGTGTCTGGGTGTAACAAAAATATCAATTTAAGTATATATTTATATGTATGTATATAATTTATCAGCCGTCTGGTTACCATACCACAAGCTCTCTTGACGCTTACTTTGGGATCAGATGGCCGTGTGTGGAGATGTCCCAAGATATTATTATTATTAATATTATCGTGCAGTTTCACATTTTTCATTTTCAACATATTTACGCGGAATAATGTTTTACAATATTATATCATCCATTATAAAAATAAAATAAAGAATTTATAGAATAAAGAATACGCAGTAAATACTTTTAACCTCTTGTAATATTAGCTGGTTTTAAGCCCTTTATTGCAAATTTAGGGTCTTTACCGGATGGCATAATATAAAATCAAGGATAAACAGCAGCTAAAGAATTCGACCCATGCATTAATGTGAAGAGAAACACAAGTATCTTTCGAATGAGTGGTATCAATTGCCCAACACATTTAAGTGCGTTATAGCGTGAACCACGGCCGTATGCAGCGCACGTAATGCTAATTATAATCCCGACACGGCGCAGGCTAATATGACCTTAAAAGCCGTGAAATGGAATGCTGTGCGACAGTACAATGCTACTTTTTATTTTTAATGCGATTTAATGACAAACAAACATCAGACGAAATTAATGAGAAAATACAATAACATAAATTTTTAATGAGTTAGGTATTAGAAATATTTTTAATATAGTTCAATTTCTTTCTTCAAATTCTAGTCAAATTTTATTAATTACCATCAACAAATTATTGAAATATTTTAGGAATTAAGTTTTTTCATCCGTATCGTAAGATAACTCTTGTATACCCCAAAGCGGTAGGCAGTGGAATGTAGTACACTCCTACGTTTCACCAGTTGCGTTTACGTCACACTATGGAACAGGTGACGAGCCTATTGTGAACCGTTACGTTTTCAACTGCTACGTTTTTACATCTTACTCATTTTATTTACTCGGTATCCATTAGGAGGATATAAACGTTATTATGGTTCACATCTGAAACACTTTACTGTTGTGCGTTGACGTTTTCCCCGTGTTATAAGCAATAAAAACATTAAAATTTGGATTTGAAAGTACCCAGTACTTTACAGTATATTCATTTACTAAAATAAAAATAAAAGGTAGCTGAATGATCTTCAAGTGTATAATTTTTAGGCATTATTTTAAACACACAATGATAGTTACCGTGCGCAAAACGCCTAAATCGTAAGGTCGCAATAAAAATTACCATATATAGTACACCTTACAATCAATGTAATATGTATTTTGTGCCGGTCAAATCCACGTGATGGGATGTGTCCGTTTGGAATGACAAAACGATTCTAATCCAGTCCAAGATCACTCCGAAGGTTTGAGGTCGAATGGGTTTGCGTAATTATCGTAACAGTTTTCATTTCCCCCCTCCTCCTCGCCGCTCTCCTGTTTCGAAATTGATATGTTTTGTCAGTTGCAATTATAGAGTATATTTATAAAGTAATCTAATTTTATGTTTTTTTGGATGGAAGTCGAAATTGTCCTTTTTAAATTAACTTACTGTGTTTTGTTGAGTAGAACGAAACGAATGTCTTCGAAATATAATTGACTGAAATAAATACGATGACTGACTGATGTTTGAAGCTATTCGTATTATTAACTCAGTGTTACTTACAACTTTGTATGCGTTGGATGTTTATTTGTAAACTCTTCATCAGCATTAGAGAAGAGTGGTGAGTTATGTTGAGAATCTCTCGCGTTAAAAATGATCGCAGACAAATAATCGAAAAATGTTTTTTTGGATTACGTTAAATAATAAAAAACATACAAAACCATCGGCATACCCAAACCTCAGACAATATGTTTTCATGTATATATAGAAAAATACATAATAAGTATGTACATGGTACATAGCAATGTATCCACTCGTATTACAGATGCTTATCCAAAGCGTTGCGATAATTGTAATATACGAAAACACGAATTTATAAAGCGAATTAAATACCGTGACGAATTACGATCGCCTCACTTTCCTGCACCTCGAAATTAAATTGAATTAAACGCACTCGCTCACGTTCAACGCAAATGTGCATTAACATATTTTGTGCAAAATTATATTCTAACAGTTCGCACGGTCGTGGGTACCGCGTATAAACTGACCCGTTGGTCCCGTGGCTACAATCTGGCTCCTGCGCCGGGGGTCGTGGGTTCGATTCTTACCCAGAATAAACATTTGTGTGATCTACACAGGTCTATTTTTATAAAGAAAAGTCGGCAATTTTAACACCGTAAATACTAAGGCCACGACACTAAAGAAATATTTTCGGTCTGATTCCGCGATTTACGTACGCAATAAACACACCAAAGAAATTTTCTGCTCAATACGCTTATAATGGAACGATGTCAAAGAAAAATGTGTTTTATGTGATTGGAATAAGAATTATCCCGGCTTCGCTTGTGGTTATCGAACTGTAAAGTCAAGTTTGCGCCCGCCTGGGAATTTATTTATGCGGGTTACGACAATTCGATACGAATTTTGGTTTCATTTCAATAGAGAGCTGATATTCTTTAGCAATTTGGTCGTGACTTTTGTATGTTGCGTTCCGTTTGATGTAACAGCGAAGTGTATCAGTGGGTTGGAATGATGTTGTACTTTGTAATTTATTATACTTCCATTTAATTATTTATGTGCACAGAAAAATTTTAAATAAATGAACGAAACGGCAAATTAAACAAAAATAGTCAATGTGAAGACTTTGAATTTTTTTTTTTTTTGTATTGCATGTTTTTTGCCCAGACAGTCGGCATTCCTCTATACAATTTATAGTGGTGGTATTATATTTTCATTCGTTCTTTATTTAACATTTCTGAGTATCCAAATATTACTCGAAAATTATTTGCCAATAAATAGGGAAATTATATTAACATATGTATTCATTCGTTCATTCGAATCATTCGGTCATCCTCAATCAATTGACATAAGAAAGCAGTCAGTGAGGTTTCACAGGATGCTGTGCGGAGACGACGCGAGAGAAAATGCAATTATGTACTTATGTGCCATCTGCCACTTAGTGTAATTCACCACGCCATGATTAGATGCCGAGATTATAGTGTAATGTGAAACATTTAACTTTTTTGTCCGACCACAATAATCTTATGTTTTAAATGTAATGCTACGTAAGCAATCGACTATATGTATCCGATGGCATAAGGGGAAAAGTGTCATCGTGCCAGCTGATTATTTGAACTGGCAGTGATGGCTTAGTGGTTTAGAATTTCCGCTCTGGCGGCTTCAGCCTGCGTTCGAATCCTGACGCGCACCGCATTCGTTTTTAACATTTAATAACTCACAAAGAAACGGTAACTTCTTAATAGTACACGACCTATGCTTCGAACCCTGGACCTCTCCATCGGCAGTCGCGCACGCATCCTCTCCATCAACGAAGCAGTATTAAATGTGTTTTTTTATAAATGTTACTAGCAGATATAGTATGAATATATAACATTGTTACAAATAAATATACATGTTACAAATAGGTAGATATATTAAAGATAGATAGATAGGTACTTTATAAACGGATAGATATATTACATTTACATAAAAATAGAAGTTATAAATATACAAATAGACATTAATATATATTTTGTAATTTCGTACAATATTATCAAACAACAGTCTATACAATTGCTGAAATATCACGTTTGAAATGAAGAAAAAAACAATTATTTATGTAATCTATGTATATTCAACTATCAGGCACTATACAAAAGATTTGGCCTAAATTGTAATAAAATGCGTAATCAAAACAATAGCTTACTCATTCACTTATCGTTTTGGCGCGAAATAAGAAAGAAAATGTCTTATTGTCCCAAGGAGGTCATTGTCGATTGCTTTAATAATCGTTCACACAGCCTTGGTAATTAGTTCCGAACAGATTTATATTAAGAAACGACAGTTTTTACGATTTACCAAGAAAGCTTTAAATTTACGGCGCTAAAGTCAATCGGAAATGTATCGCATTAGTTGATATTTGTCCAGAAATATAAACACTATTTGTACATGCATGCGGAGTATGGCAACCTGCACATGGCCAGCGTCGCGAACTATGGCCAAAGCCTTTCTAATTCATAGAGGAGACTAGTGTCAAACGGTGGAATGAAAAATGGTTGGTTATTTAGATATTGAATATCAATTATTGTTATGTCAACTAGGTAGTGAATTCCAATTTCAAATAGAACAAATGATCTGAGTGAACTTTTGTAATGCGTTATTTTCTATAAGAGTACCTTTATGGAGCTATTTTTTTCCAGTTCTGTGAGTCTATTCTATGTTCTTCAGTTAAGGTTTTATTGTGTCTATTTGTTGCTGGGCCATCGTTTATCTAGTACATATTTTTTTATTATTACTAGATTTGGTGCTCTTCATTTTACCTTAAACCCAATTGAATACGGTTTGAATATTTTCTTCCTTCTAACGCAAGTTTATACGTAAGTATGTAAGTAAAAGCAAAACTTTAATTTTAAAAACGAACCATCACAAATGCATCTCACGTACAAAAATGTAACTTAATATTAAGATTTATTTACCGTTGAATATTATTGTAACATTACAGAACGCCATCCGTTATTTCAATTAAGAACATGTCAAATCATATTTTCACACCTTTGCAGAGCTAAATAAACGTACATTCATACAGACGTGTGTGAAATAAAAAAAAATCAGTTGGTTGGATTGATATTTCCTTCGACAATATTGAAAATTAGTCATTCAACGGTCACCAGATCCAGTTTAGTGAAGTCTAGATGTACTTTGTGACAAAGGCATTTTTCTTTGTGAATAAAGGGATGACGGGTCATCTTCTGTTGGTTTCTTCTTGCGATTTGTTTGATTTTGAGTCAATATGTTTGACTTTCAATGCACAGTCATGTGGTGCATATGGGTGAAGGAATGAGTCTTCAGATATTTTCTGAATGAACTTAGTTTGCGTCTTTATTAAGTGTACGGTTACAAAATATACAGACTGCCTTTTTAATTTTTTTTTTTACTTAATGGATATAATAAACTGAATTATTATCACATCTGCCTACCTCTTCGGAGATTACAAGCGGGATGTTATGTTTAAATATAGTAAATTTCAACACCATAAGCTACGCGTTTTTCTGTTTACATTTAAAGGTAAAATTATAAATGTCTAGTATAAAATATTTTAACATAATTATATTTGTCTTGAACATATTTTAGTTCTGTTAAGAAAGTTGAGCTTCCGGTAGCACTACGTAAACTGTAAATTGGAGTCATTTCTAGATTTGACGTAACATAAACGTAACATCACGCATTTAATCCCCGAAGAAGTAGGCAGAGGAGTGTTGTACACTCCCACGTTTCACCAGTTACGTTTACGTCCCTCTAACAAATAGGTGGTGACACTATTGCCATACATCGGGCATATTTCCAGACTCCGAGGCATAATTACAAAATCTAAATTAGAAAAATCCAGTGGTGCTCGACCTGGGATTTGAACTCAGGATCTCCCGATCGACAGTCGCGCATGTAACCAACACGACCAACGAGGCAGTCTAGATTTGAAACCTGAAAAAGTAAAGAAGAAACAGCCGTTACAAAACTTATTGATAAATAAATAAAAAGAGAAATAAAATAAGAGCAGAATATTGAAATAAATTACAGGCGTGATGTTACGTTTTTTTTTTATTGAAATAAAAATTTATACATGTGCGAAAGTTTTTGTTCGAATAGAAAAGAATGACAGTAGTAAATTTTCAGATTGGTTATAAATGTTTCACCAGTTGCAAGGGACACTTACTGACATCGGTGGAACTCCCTTTTTCTTCTTTCGTAAATTAAAATAAAGATCACAGCCAGTTGTATAAATAGACCTCAGATTTTTTTCCTATTTAAATTCAATATATACTATTCACCCATAAATGCCGTATATTAAATTGAGAAGTTACAACAATAAGATATTTAGTATGAAGAGAAGAATTCGATTAGCTGGCTATTTGTTCAACAAAAAAGCTGAATCAAGATAAAATCTATTGATTGCAACGCTTCGTGAAATACAAGTATGAAATTAATTATTATCGATGCTTGCGAAACTATTCCTCATATAAGCGTAGATTGTCTAAGGCGTACAGACAATGAACTGAAAGGGATTGGGGATATTGCAAATTAAGATTGCGAAACAATCATGCATTGGTCAAACCAGGAAGTGATTGGTGAATGTGACGAAATGACTGTATAATGAATAACGTTCACTGATACTAGAGTTACTAAGATTTGGCAATAAAAATGTTGAACGAGTCTTGAGTTTTATGACGCGAAATTAAGTTGTAAATTCTGGCGAGCAGGACAAAATATTCTGTTTATTTTTAACTCAATTGAAGTTAAAGCCTAATGGACGAAATACCCGCTTTAGTTTCAATGAAGAAAGAAAAGGGCAGACAAAGAAAGGAAGAAGCAAAACATAATTATTTACAGATAATAAAATGTTTCGTTTTAGCATTTGTATTCTGGCCTACGACTATTCAGAGTTACGTGGTTGTAATGTTAATATGACTCAATCTCGATGGAAGAAAAAGTCGTGAGAAATGCTACAGAATTCAGACTTCTTCCTAATGGTATTTATGGCGTATCTATATATCGTTTTCTAAACCTATGAAACCTATCAATCCGTGTCTGACGAATGTGGTAGATTATGGCTTTAATCATTTTAGATAGCAGAATCGTCAACTCAACTTTAGAAAATTAAATGGCTGCTGGTAATGATCACCATGGTAATAATATTAATAAATAAATTATCTCTGTAATATAACTGTGTAAATACCACTAATTTTAGTATAACCAGCCTTCACATTATGTGGTTTCTGGTTATCCAAAACTAGCAAGCTGATTTGTACGCGTATTGTATGTCAGTATTCATCCGTTTTATTAAGGTATGAATCACAATAATGTGCTCATATGTTGCATTGTTTCAAAATGTAGGTTGATGTACGCTTGTTGATCATTGTCTGTAACCTCCAATATATCTTACACGGTCGACTTAACTTTATCGCTTATCTTTCGACATGCCCAAAACATAGCCCTGACACCTATAACAAACAAACAGCCGAACACCGGAAATCGGTGTAGAGACAATAGGGCTTCCTATTTCCGTACATCGTGAACGTGTCAAAAATGTCAGCGACTTTCTTTTTTTAATCTTGTCATCTACGAATACCGTTGATTTCCGGTTTTATGTACCGTATGCGGAAAATAAATTCCCAGGCTCTGTATGCAATTTTATTCAGCCTTGATGTTACAGTTTAAAAACTGAATAGTTTTGTACGTTCAATTCTGACTGTTTCTAAAATGTTAAGCGTTAGTGTAAATTAAAAGTCGATTCACGCATTGTCTCAACAATCCGACTCAATGTCAAATATAACCTGAATTTGACGTACACGCCATTACGTTTATTCGAAATTGGGTCTTGTTGTAGCGAATAATAGTGGTTTTTTGCACATCGGTTACAGGTTTTAGAGTTTGTTTTTGCACGCTCGCTACTTATTCATGTCACTGGGTAAAGGGCAAAGCGCTAAACGCATCTTTTACGTACCTACAGTTTGAGAGTGGCTCAATAGGTTTCTTGCGGTTAGTCAATGAACAGAGTGTCACGGCGTTCACGGTAGCTCGACCATAAACAAAATAATATTTTTTTTTTTCGTCAATGCCGCAACGATTTCTCATTCGTAATGCAATTAGTGTTGGCATTAAAACTGAATAAAAAAATTGAAGATTTTGTTGCTACGTGACACTTGGACAATTGGATAATTAACCTAATTTTTCAACTTAAATTTTAATATTCGTCATTAGGAGTTTTCTATAAATAAAGAATGGTTTAGTATAATTGCATTTTTAATAGTCTTAATAATTCATAATATAACAATAAAAATGTCTACGATGTCTGATACATCCAAAATTTATATCTATATACGTATATGTTGTTATTACGAAGAATACTAATTTTTTTTCATTTAAAATCCTCCACCAAGAAAATATTAATAAAATTGTGTGCGTATTCAAATAAAAAAAAATCAGCAAAACATAAATCTCTGTAGTACGTGCTTATTAACTCATAATTAAAATAAGCGAATTGACAGATTGATTAGAATGATAATGAAAACGTAGTTTAAGTGTGGGTAACCGGTAACTATCTGTATGTCACGTCACGCGACTGTGACATAACGTTCTTTCCCGCTTCCGAAACCGCATGACAATAAACAGCGTTACTGATACGAACGTTACATCATGTATCTCTCTTGATGTTTGTATTTGTTATATTGAAAACGTCACAGTTTTGAATATACTTTGACTATTCATTATGTATGCAATGCGTTCATAATGGCTACGCTAAAGAAGATGCCAATGAGTTCGCCTTCTCTAAGGCTTTAAGTAATAACGCATCAGAAAAGCATCAAAAAGCCAGTAATGGTGATGTGTGGAATGAATTTCGAATGTATACGCCATGTTAGAACGACCACGCGAAATTTTCGCAAGGTAAAATTAAAGTTTGTGACTAATTTAACGATGAGGTCTGCTTAGAGTCAATATAGTAGCTATCAGACGTGACAGACATATGATACTGTGTGAAGTTATGTCGGCTATTATATCGGCAAGCCAAATTCCTTACGGTATAGGCAGAGAGTACTGATTGCCTAATATCTCAATACTTACAGACTTGATGTACTTCTTCTATATTCATGACTCTCTTCTTGACGCCAGCTCTGTATGGAAGTTTTTGTTAAGAATTATTATAAGGCCAAATTCGCTAATAACGTTGTCCGATGAGAAATTATTGATAATTTTCTAGATTAAACTATGATTATCTAGAACGTTCAAGACCAAACGCATTT
>DWDU01003183.1:0-11857 GCA_018245575.1 Jemadia suekentonmiller
CTTGAAATATAACATCACACCTGTAATCCCCAAAGAAGTAGGCAGAACTTTACACTCCGATGTTTCACCAGTTATGTTTACTTTCCACTATGAAACGAGTGGTGACCCCATTGCCACAGATCCAGACGAAACCCCAGAATTTGAACCCAGGATCTCTAGATCGGCAGCCACACTTGCATCAAACACAACCAACGATGCAGTCATTATACTTGAACTGGAAATCTTATTACTGTTACATAATAAATAATGCACTTGACTGAAATACTTAACCACTGCACAGAAACTGCACCCCACATTCATCCGTCCATATTTCCTGTTGTGTTGCATTCTTTCAAATCGTACCTCAACTAATTTCACACTGTTAGTCATTACTTATAAAATAAAATTAAATTTAGTAAGTAACTACACATATAAACATTTTTATCTTCACACCCACATTACCCGAAGGGGTTGGCAGCAGCGGAATGTAGAACACTCCCACAACCGGCCAGTTAAATTCCATGTTCGTGGAACAGGCTGAGTCTATAGCCATATATCAGATGGTAATCCAGACTCCGGATGACTACTTTAAATTCTAAGTTAGAAAAATTCTATAATACTAGACTCATGGTTCAGAATCATTTTTCTGATAGTAATCTGACAGCAGACTGGAATAATAGACCAGTATTTTTATCCCTTCCTTATAGTGTGAGAAGATTTGTGTCCAATGATAAAATAGAATAATGACGGCCATTAATCTCATAACTCACACAAAAGAGGGATACAAAATAATTCAATCATTCCCACAAGAAATAATATAACCAAACCTAAGTCACCTCAAGATCTCGGGGTATGTGTTGTCTTGCATTTCATTCTTGTATGCCTTTTCTGTGTACAGCCTGAAGCACTTGCCGGGCCTAGTCCTGCCGGCCCTGCCGGCGCGCTGCTGGGCCGACGCTTTACTGATCGGCGACACCAGGAGTGACTCCACCCGGATCCTCGGATTATACACCTTCTGCTTGGCGAAACCGGTGTCGATCACGAACACCACGCCATCTATTGTCAGTGAGGTTTCCGCTATGTTTGTGGAGACCACAACTTTTCTGCCAATCGCTCCGTCCGGTTTATTAGGCGGGGCCGGTTCGAATATACGCTGCTGCAGATTCGGCGGCAAGGTCGAGTAGAGTGGAATGCACTTCAGCTCACCGGCCTCCGGACCCAAATTGTCTATCTCCCTCTTTATCCGCTTGCACGCGTCCTCGATTTCCTCCTGGCCCGTTAGAAACAGCAGGATATCGCCTGCCACTTCCTCGCACAAGTGTATTTGAATCACAGTCCGTATGGCGGCCTCCAGATAGTCCCTCTCCGGCTGCGGCGTGTAGAATATCTCCACCGGATGCGTCCTCCCGGGAATATTCATCAACGGGGCGTTGTCGAAATACAACTGGAACTTGCCAGCGTCCAACGTCGCGGACATAATGACCAACTTCAAGTCCTTTCTCTGCTTGATCACCTCTTTCAACACACCCATAAGGATGTCTGTCGCGAGCGTCCTCTCGTGAGCCTCGTCGAGCAGGATCACCCTGTACTGCTCCAGCATGGGGTCCGACATCGCCTCGCGGAGCAACATACCGTCAGTCATGTACTTCAAAACTGTCTGCGGGCCGGAGCAGTCCTCGAAACGGATGCTGTATCCCACCTGCTGCCCCAACGCCACATCCATCTCCTCGGCCACGCGTTGCGCGACAGACATGGCCGCCACTCTCCTCGGCTGGGTGCAGGCGACGCCCGTGGACCTGCCCACTGTGACGGACGCGAACTCCACCGACCACTGAGGTATCTGCGTGGTCTTCCCAGACCCCGTCTCACCCACGAGCACGACGCACTGGTGCGTGTTGAGCAGTCGCATGAAGTCGTCCTTGTACTCCCACACCGGCAGCCCGAGGCGGCGGCGCAGCAGCTCGTGGTAGCGCTGCGAATGGGGATGACCTGTGGACAAATATGGTGGCATTATTAACCAAAATCATCCAATAGTCAGTTGCTATACAAGATGAGAGCAGTAAACGTGCGAAGAGTAATCTGCAGACTTTGGTATAGGTTGAGACAACTCCAGTGTGCTATGACATGAGCGCCCATTTCAAAATAGGAATTAACAGTCTTCCGGGGCTGCCAACACGCTAGTGACGCCTCTGATGTTGCACAGTGACCACTTACCATCCACATACCAGGCAAACTGATGGAGCCAGATTTCCTCTTTGTCTTATGCTACAAAAATGGATATGAGGCTCATCATATCATCAATCCTACCTGAAGCAGGTCTGTGGCATTAGGAATGTTAGCCACTCACCACTGAATCAACAAACCAGTCATCAACTTTCATATGCTCCTTGCAGACTAATCTGCTATGTGTATAAAATATAACATCACATCTATCATGCCCAAAGAGTTTGGTAGAGCAGTTTAGTAGCCTCCCATGTTTCACCAGTCACATTCGCGTCCCATTATGGAATAAACGGTGAGCCTATTGCCATACATCTGGCGCAAACCCTAACTCCAAGCCACTACTCGAAATATCAACTAGAAACTTTACATTACAAAAATTCTATAGTACCAAACCTGGGTATCAAACCCAGGACCACACAAACAGCAGCCATGTTTGCAACCACTCAACCCACAAAGCAGTCAATGACTCTGTGGTTGAGTGCTCATTGAGATTGTATTGTATATAGATTGGTAAAATTTAAAATTACATCCTCAAAACTATGAAACTGAACTAAATTGAATATAGCTAACTCTCATGCCACCTACAGCCACAGGATTTGATGAAGTAACATCACGCCTGTAATCCCTGAAGAGGTGGGCAAAGAAGTGTAACACATTCCCATCATAGGGTGTGACCCTATTGCCAAGATTGGACAAATCGTCCAAAAATACTTTATATTCTTAATTCTGCCGTCGCAATTAGAAAAGGCACAACTAACATTTTGTAAATGTTGAGAAAATAGAGATTAGAGTATTTTTTGAATTTTGTTAAAAAAACACGTTTACAGTGTTTTTTTCGAATTTGTGTGAAAGTTAAAAGTTGCGTTTGTTTAGTATGTATACAACGATAGTTATATTATATTTTTAATTTAAATGGATATACTTAATAATTAGCATATTTCTTTTTTACTTAAAATAAAAATTAACATTAAAAGAGCAATAGTACGTTTAAAAGGCACATATAACCAAATATGCCTTATCATTGTAAAATTTTGGATGAAAATTTAAAATGTTACGATGAAAAGGCACTTTTACTCAATTGTGCCTTTTCACTGTAAATTATTAGAATAAATACATACAGTTACTATTACAATTAGTTCCTAATATATAATTTTAAGGCGTAGGGGTAAATAGAAAGGGCATAAAACAGCCAGTTGTGACTTTTCTTTTTACATTAATTGCTAAAGTGTTTGTAGGAAAAATAAGCACAATTGCCACATAAGCCTTTTACATTTAACATATATCAGTTATGCCCTTTCAATTAAATATATTAAAAATAAAAAGGTGAAATAAAAGTGATATCTCTTAAAAATAAAATAAAACTTAAAAATGGTGCAGTTGTGCCCTTTAAACTTTGCTATCTCTGTTAGTTTTACAGCTAAAAATCCACAAAAAATCAGGCAGATAGGCCTTTTTATCCTGACTCTGAATATACATATAACTCAATTTCACAATAAATGTTAGTTGTGCCCTTTTTTGGTAACACAGCAGAATTTTACTATATCACATCAGGTCCCTTACGAGGTAGACAGCGAGCATCAAATACCATCTCTATGCAACACCACCTGAAACAATCATTCTACATTCATTGCTTCCTACACAGCTTTAAAACAATAACAATACCTACCTGTATATGTGTTGAAACCAGCTATGCTGGTCTGCATTATTGGCGGAGCTGTTATTACAGGGGGGCTGGGCTCCACTGGCTCGCTGCTGCCTCCACACTTAGCTGCCGCAGCAGCCTTTTCCTCTCTGTAACATTCAAACGGATACCTTAATAAAATATCACACGAGTGGCCAGTTTTAAACCAAAAAAGCTTTGTAATGAAGTGTTATAATTTTATTAAGAAATGTCTTAGGACATCTGCACATTTGGCCGTCTGATCTCAAAGTAGAGGGAAAGAGAGCCTGTGTATGGTAACTAGACAGCTGCCAACATGAAATGTCTATATTATCTTGAAGGGATAGGCATAGAAACACCAGGCACAAATCCATACTCCAAACCACTAACATAAACTCCGAATTACAAAAATCCAACAGTATGTGATTATGGTGTGAGAGGCTGTATTCTGCAATTCCCAATGTGCATAGCGCACATGTGGACAATGGGCATAACCGCTCAGGGCAGGCATCTATGTCCAGCAGTCGACTGCAATAGGCTGACTATCATGATGATCAAAATATGAACTTTCTTGTTTTACGAGATTTGTATTTTATAGTACAATGAAAACAGGATTGCTGAAATTCGATGGGGTATTTTCAAAATGTTAAGGGCATTGGTAAATAAACTACCAGTCTATTAAAGGAGTGAGGAAAACATTACATTAATTATATTCACATGTAGGGGAACTGTCTATCTACTAGATCTCTATCATTTTAATTATATTGAAAAATCTACAATCAATGCACCAATCATAACCTATCTCTAGCAGCTCTACCTAACCTTTAGCAACTCTATCTTATCGCTACCAATTCTACATATCTGGAAATCATAATCTCGTCATGAATCTCCCACCAAAAAAACATTTTAAAGCATCAATCTTCAAAATAGGGCATTAGAATACTTAACAAAGCCAATTGAGTATGCAGATAAGTTAATAATAGATATGTATTACTACTATTTAAAACAGACTAAACATATGCTTGCATAGATAAAAAATGTAGTATATTTAATAAATACAGCGGATTTCAGCTCACATTACCTATGTCTGTGTAATGTAGGAAGCAATGTTGATTTTACGAAAAAAAATTAACAATGACTGAAGGAATCCTTTACTATTTTCCAAACTGTAAACATGCTTGAGATATGTATTAATACATATAGCACGGGTAGGAGGTTGTGTAAAAGTTAATTTGCATATATAATTGCTCCATTAATGAAAATGTTTCCATACAATTAGCAAAATTATGTTCGTATTACTGGGAGTAGAAAAACACGATCTTAAAAAGGTTCAATACTTCCTTTCATTATAAATCAACTAATATCGTCGTGTTGTGATCAAACAGTACATATTAATATAATTAAAGCCATTCAAATATATAAAAACAAAGAAATTACAATCCTTAGCGTGGTATTGTTAAACTTATAATATATCCGTCTTACCTTTTCTTCTTAATAAACGGATCCATTACTTCAATTCTTCGCTTGGACATTTCAGTTAATCACATAAAACACACTTAAATGAAAATAAAAGTAAACGAATCGAACACTATTTAAACGAGGCACTTCGGGCCACACAAAATGGCGTCTTTAACTTACAGCCTATGAAATTCTGAAGTTGTCGGAGTGACTGACAGATACAGAATTATTGATATGACAACACTGACGATTTACGATAGCTCAGTAGATCAGTAAACTAACATTTTATAAACTTCTTTTATTCATAAAATAATAAGTAGCTAATATTCGTATAATTCAATGTTTGTGCAGTGGTTTATTTAATAATTGTTAAATTTTTAAACCTGTTCTGTGGTGCTACAAAAATAATGTACATACGGGCAGGAGAATCGTAGTAATTTTATTGATGTAACAAATTACTATCATGGTATATTTCTTTAGTAGATTGATATGGTAAGATACTAGAAAGATTAATATGGTATTTAATAATCTTTGTATGGAAAGAGTGCTGTTAACTATGAATGGAGCAAGCATGGAGAACTACCTTCCGTTCAAAAAAGTGTACCACAGAATGCGTTATTTTTGGGTGGAGCTACTTTCGCAAGATAATAAATTTTAACAGATTAGAATTTATGTGATTAGAATTTATATGATTAGGATCTGTAATAGAATCTACTGTAATACTGTTATAGAATAATCTACTGTAATAGAATCACCATCATCGGTATCATAAGAGAAAATATATTTTTTTCTACTCAGATCCCTCAACTCCGTTTATAATTAATTTCACATCGTAACTGTCCTGTTCGTGAGGACCATTACGATGAAATTATGAACTTTTATTATGCAACTGGAAACTTTTTCAATTTGTCCTCCTTATAAGATAGTTCTATACACTTGAACACTCCACACTGATAAATAAGCAATAAACTAATTATTGAAACCTATAATTCTCATAGAAATATTCATATAAAGGCCTGAGCAGATGCTAAGCTGGTATTTTAACGTCATCAATTTATCTGTTTCATTTTAATTACAGAATGTGAGATGCATGTACTCTTGCAATACAATTTGAATACAATTTTTCGTAAATCACGACTGTAATGCCTGTAAAAGATAGGTAGAGGAGTTTAGTACACCCACATTTCACTAATTATAACACTATAAAATACCTGGTGGGGCTTGATAAAAACTACTTTATGGTTATTATTTTATTATAAAACTGTAAACTATTAAAAAAAATTACATAAAAATATAAATATTTTTATACCCAAAGCACTTTTAATAGAAGTGATTTTGTATTGTATGTAGTTATCATTTAAAATTATCTTTAACTTCAACAAGCGCTGAACGGATTGCATGAGTAAGGTTGAAATGAAACGTTTTAAACAAATTGTCATACCGACAAAGAAACTGCGTATTTGGTGTGTGTAACATGTATTAAATAATAATACTGTAATTTACAATGTAAAATTGTATTAATTTAATTAATTGCATATATATAATTACCCTGTAAATAGTCAGTGGTAGAATTAGATTTCTGAGTGAAAATAAAAACTGAAGTGGAGATGTAAAATAATATCGATCGAAGTGTATTAAACATTTATAATCAAATCGAAAACGAGTTACTATATCAACGAAGATTCTCCTAACCCATTTAATAGACGTGAGTAGAATGTATTTTTTTTTTATCAAATTTCTAATGCATTTTCGTGCATGGAAGTCTGCATAAGATTTCAAGATGGCTGACGGTAATTGGAAGTAAATTGTGTATTTATAGATTCGGTGTATTTTTTGTTTTGGCCTATTTCGCATACAACGTCCGCATGTTGCAGTGCGCTAAGTTTAAGATTAACCGCATGTGTATAGATTCACAATTTCACATCACAAAGGTCAGAGCAGGTTGTCGAACTTGTCAGGACCTGTTATTTTTACATTCAAAATTAAATATAACAAGATTTTTGTCCAACTTATCGTATTCTATTACATGTTTTGACGTAAATCGCTCAATTTGAAACTCTTTGTAATTTGGTCAACTATTACTAATTTCCTTTTTTTGTATTTTTATTTATAAAGTATCTATTTTAATTAATATCTGTTAATTCACTGGTGGAGGAAGGGAGTACTGCACTCCTCTACCTACTCGCTAGGTGAAATAGAGGCGAGATGTTATGTTATTAAATATTTAATTATATTTAGAGCTATATATCACCCTGATCCCAAGCAAATCAGAGCCCATGCTGAGTTAATAATACAGCGACACTTCTGAATACATGGCAAATATTTTTATTGGTGCTGGTGATAAATGATTGTATAGCACCTTCGGTAGGATGCGGAGGTAAGTGTGAATAATTTAAAAAAAATATATTTAACTTCTGAAAGATTTTCTGCCTCCTTAACTGCCTCGTTTGTAGTGTTGGTTGCAAGCACAACTGCATCATAGTCGTGGGTCCTGGGTTCAAATCCCCGGTGGGGCACTACTGGATTTTTCTAACTTTGTTTTTCTAGTAGTGGCTTGGAGTCTGGATTTGAGCCTGGTGTATAGCAATAGACTCACCACCTATTCCACAGTAGGACGTAAATGTAACTAATGAAACGAGAATGTACTACATTCCTATGTCTACCTCTTCAAATATTATGTGTTATTTTACTATAACTCCTGTAAAGAACATATATTGAAAGTTGAAAATATAAAGCAAAGAATTGTTATTTCAATACAGTGCAAGCAAACACTGCATTGAATATGGAAATTCGTTTAAATTGCCGGTCCTGATAAAATAATGAAAAAAGTATTTATGCCTTGGCTTGCCCAAGGGGCGATATTGTTATTATTGTTGCATTATCAACCTGGGTAGCTTATGGGGTAGTCAGGGAGAACTGAGTGCTCAATATCGCAGCAGTTATAGACCTGACTTGTATTTTCATCTAGTATTTATGATACTCGTCATATGCATAATTTTAAATTTTTAACTGAAAGCATATATCATTATGTATATTTATATATTTATTGTGCAAGTATTTTATATTTATTTTTATATTACTTATGTACTTATAGCTTGATATGTAACACTAATATAGTATGCATCTTCACACATTGTTCTACCAGGGTGGTCGGAGAAAATACAGTTAGGCATTAATTATGTCCTTGTACTTCTTGGTATAAGTCTTTACACAAGAATACATAAATATTTACATTATATCAAGCCTGTAATCCCTGAAGACGTGGGCAGAGGTATGTAGTACCTACAGTCCCATGTTTTATCAGTTACGTTTACTATCCCAATATGGAATAGGTGGTGGAGCCTATTGTCATACACCGGGCACATTTCCGGACTCCAAGCCACTACTAGAAAATCCTAAAAACGTAACATCACGCCTGTAATCCCCGAAGAGGTAGACAAAGGAATGTAGAACATTCCCACGTTTCACCAGTTACGTTTATGTCCCACGTTGGAATAGGTGGTGAGCTATTGCCATGTATCAGGCACAGAAAATCTAAATTTAAAAAATCTGAGTGCTTAATGCGAGAATCACAACCAGAACCTCCCGATCGGCAGACACCCTTGCAACCAACACGATCAATGAGGCATAAATATTTACAGACATTTTTATTACAGTTTACTAGCTAAATACATGTGCATGATGAGGTAATGGTCTCGTTTGGATTAATGTGTCACATATTAGTCATAGAGTCACAACACAATGAGCTGGATGAGTTTGTCTGCAGTTTTTTAATCCTCTTAATTGGACCCAATTGTCGCAATTCGACCCCCAACCGTAAATTAGTGCTGATTATTGAGTGCCATGTTAGATGGTAATGTTGTCATTGTGCCTTAGTAGCTTCTGGCTGTGATACTGTATAATGGCTACATGATAGAATGCTATAATATAAAAATAAGTAACATCTCACCTGTAATCCCTGTAGAGGTAGGCAAAAGACTGCTGTACACTCCCACGATCCACTTATAAAATTTCTGTCAGATCATGGAATAGCAGGTGACCTCATTGTGATACATTGATATATTATATACATTGGACATCAACCCGGGCTTTGAGTTGTGGCAATTTCACATAGTAAAAATTTAATAGTACTCTTCGAGATTTGAACCCAGGATTGGCTGTCACGCTTGCAAGCACTCGGCTCTCCTTCCATTCCATAGTGAGACATAAACAATGTTGCTTAAATGTGGGAGTGTACTACACTCTGCCTCCCCCTTCGGGGATTATAAATGTGATGTTAAATATTACTCGCATCTTATTATGCACAATTCAGTTTTAGAGAGTTCTAGTGTTATATGAGTGTCAATTAGCTTAATTATATAAACCATTTACTAATGAACATATTAATTTATTCAATTAAAAAATGAAATATATCTAGAACATAGAAAAACGTATATTCAAAATGTTATTAGTAATATTAGGAACATAGTTAAGATGGCAAAGGATAGATCTTGTACTAAAGAAACTGTTTGAAAATGGAATAAAAATAGAAAGCAAAGTGACTAGCCCAATAGTTCAGTGGTTAGTGAACCTGACTGCTGTGTCGGATAATGGGTTTGATTCCTATCTAGGGTGTATATTTTGGGACATGAGTATGAGTTGACTGCCTCTGTTGTGTTGGTTGCAAATGCTACTGCCGATTGGGATGTTCTGGATTCAAATCCTGGGCTGGGCACATCTGGATTTTTCTAATTTATACTTTCTAATAATTACTCGGATTCTGGATATGCGCCTGGTGTATGGCAATAAGCTTGTTATCTATTTGACAGTGGGACATTAAGTAACTGGTGAAACACTTCACATTACATTTCTGTGCCTATGTCTTCAGGGATTACAGGTGTGATGTTATTTATGTATTGTGTAATGAAGTTCTCCTCTCTCTTCCAGATGGTAGTTCGCTGGTTGAACCTCTCATAGTGTCAGATAAGATAGGTGACAATGGGGCAACAGAATTCAAGGAAAAGTGAGTCAAACGATATTGTTATATGATATATTAGTCATATTGATTACAATCTGATAATTTGTGCATTTTAGTGATATATGGGAAATAGTAAGTAGATTAATCATTACCCTGGGGTCTGAGTAGATGTTGAGGTTATATCACTTATAGGCAAGAGTCCTCAAGAACATGCTGTTGAGTTAATACAAATGGAAAGCCGGGAATTGTCTTGTCTTGTGATGTATTGGAAGTTTTTGAGAAATGAGAGACATTTCCAAAGTAATTGCCAATATTTACACATCTTTGTGATATGTTTTATGCAGCATGTTTAGTATTATCATTATCAGCCTATCACAGTCGACTTAAGGTCACAGGTCTTCACAATTATGGTTTTTAATTTCCACATTGGTCCAGCTGATGGGGGATCTTATAGCATCTTGTAATAAGCTGTATTGGAATCTTGAGATTTTTCCATTTAGAATTTTGGACTTGTGCAATGAAACTTGACTAAACCATGTTCATTGAGTGTGTCCGGTGGCAGGTACGAACGCGGTGAGCGGTGGCGGGGACTGCGCCTGCGGCTGCGGTGCCTGGGAGCGCCGCCGGTACGCGGAGTCGCCCAGCAGCGTTCATCGCTACGTGAGCGCCGTCACTGACAGGTGCGCAACGGGGACACCCAGCTTGACTGACAATAGACCCAGACGGACCCATATCTCCAAATAGACCTGTGTTTCGTGTTCTTTCAAAGTAAAATCGCTTTGGGCTGTCATTACACAGTTTGACTATCCATGAGGCTTGACTGGAGCCAGTTAAACCACTCGTCTGGTCTTTCGTCCAAATGCTATTCCAATCACCAGAGGGTTTAATTAAAGCTGGATGTTACAGACACATTGGGTCCTCGGTCCCCGAATACCATTCTATCCTGCCTAGTATTCAAGTAGAGTCGGTTGCGACCGATTCTTCTGACAGTCGCTACATTCAGAGCTGAAATACAGTCGATCGAAGCAGACGTTCATGGCGCTCAGTCCAAAGGCGTGTTTACTGAGTCGGGGGTGGAGGTGATGCTGGTGACGCGGCCGCAGGTGGAGCGGGCGCGAGTGCGCGTGCCGCCGCCGCCGCTGGCGCCGCCCGCCCGCGCCCTGCGTGTGCACGGCGTACCGGCGCGTCGCCGACGACAGGTAGGCCATCAGCTGCGCGCCGCCCGCCCCGCGCCGCGCGGACGCTGCGGCGTACAGGCCCACGCAGCCCTGTGAAGATAGAGATATTTGGCACTCGGTGCCCTCTGCCTACCACGTAGTGCCTGCCGGGATATTATAAAAATTATATCTTAAACTAGGCATTAAAATATTAATAGAATTGTTAATGGGCGCACCACCTATTCCATAGTGGGACGTAAACGTTACCGGTGAGAGGTGGCAGTGTATTGCACTATGCTGCTTACCTGTTCGGGGTGTACAGGCGTGATATTACGTATATTAAACTACGTAACAACGTAACATCACGCCTGTAATCCCCGAAGAGGTAGGCAGAGGAGTGTAGAACACTCCCACGTTTCACCA